>CAKAKR010058795.1:0-36824 GCA_916700685.1 Adelosebastes latens
CTGCCATTCTAGTTCCTGATGAGGTTTTGTCTGTTGTAGGGGCCAACAGTTTCCCATGCACCTGCCAGGTCGTAGATATGTCAGAATGCACACACACACACACACACACACACACACACACACACAAAGTCAGCTTTAATTCATCCTCTAGAAGCTCAAAGAATTTGCTCGTCTTATGAATTAATTTAGCAGATTCCATCTGTTACTAGTGTGAGTGTGAGCCATTGTTGTGCTTTGCGAAAAGGCAGAGACACAGAGAGAGAGAGAGATCCAAACCGCACCGCAGAGAGAAGCATCACTTCTGATTGGTCTTGACATTTCAACAATCTTTTCTTATTGGCTGTGGCACTTCAAGAGTATGCAGTTTCACTCCCTATCTGTTGGGTGTTAAAGCAGCGATAACCACACACAAACTCCCATATTCGCGCACAAACACACGCATGCAAGGAACACCAGCATCGTCTGTCAGACGCAATCACCTCAAAGTATGCTCTACGTCCATGCAGCGGGGCGAGAGCAAGGAGGGGAGAGAGAGGAAAGAAAGAGAGAGAGATGCCAAGCAGTGATTTATGACCTGAAAAGACAGATTAACTCCACTGGCTGCCTAACTGGCCCTGAAACAAGCTGAATTACAGCCCAGACCAGGAGGAGAGGAGAGGTAGAGAAATGGAGGAAAAATGAAACTGAAAGGTCAGTAGTATGGCAGGATTGAGAGAGAGTGTAGACGACGACAAGATGGAGGAGCAGATTGGTATGGAGGAACTCAAAAATGAAAAGGTCAGAGGTAAAGAGGAAAAGATAGATTGAAGACTGCAGGGGGACACCGAGATCGAGAGGGGTGAGTATTGTCCAAAAAGAGACACTGGAAGATGTGGATTTTGTATTTGGCCCTCGAGTTTGTGTGATCTGATGAACCCTATCGAGCCATGTGACTCGGACATTATCAGATTCCATTTCCTGTGCATGCTGTGAAGAGGCAGGGTTAGGGTCAACCTTATTTCACCTGCTTCGTGGCATGAGGTGAAAGGCCAACATACGATGTGTGAGCAATTCACACAAATCATTTGAAGCTAAAGCCCCCCCCTGATCCAACCCCAGCCCAGCCTCCCCCCAGTGAGCTGCACTGGAAGGCAATCTTCTGTTCAGAGGAGAGAGGAAAGCAAAGAAAACCGATTTCAGATCTCAGTAAAGGGAATATAGCCGTGATGCTTTACTCATTTGACAAACAGTCTTAATCTGACTCATATTACGGAGGGAAGCTAAGCTTTAGCTCTCTCTGCAAATTAAATGGAGTCGCTGGTGGACAACTGGGGAGTTCAATCATGGCACTTTGGTAAAAGTGGTCCAGTCTTGTATCATTTTAAATGATGGTCTTATGACTGAGACACACCAGCATACAAAAAATGGCAAAACCAAGTAATTTAATGGAATCACCACAATCAGTGAATTTGCTCATGAAGGCAAAGTAAATCTATGCAAATTGTTTGCATGAAGGTCAACTTTGATGAACGGGGAGTCCAAAATGGAGGAAGTTGGAGGAAGTCATGTGCTGCGTTTCACAATCCACTTTTATTTAACCTCCTCTGTTGGAGAATAAACTCTTCCACAAAGCAGAGGAATGGTTTGCAGACAGGTTTCTTAGACAGGTTGATGTTCAATGTTGCAAACACGTGTTTTGAATGACTTGTGTGAACTTACTGCCCCATATGCAACTGAGCTAACAAGCTCGCTAACTGACAATTAGCAAGCAGTTGGAACGGATTTTCCCCCTGGTGAATGAATCTCTATTGAATAAAATAATGAAAAATCCTGAGCCCTCTTAATCACTCGTCCCAAACCGGCTCAGGGGATGTGACAAGGAGGGAGTCCACACGAGGTTATTCTTAAAACCAACACAATCTATCAAACTAAAAGTAGTGCATGGACGTGTGGCATATGTGCTGCGGAGGTGTTGCAGGAAATGCAGCAAGGGTGGACAGTAAGTGGATGGTGAGCTGTAGGAAGGTGGAGAGGCAGTGAGCAACATGGAGCAGCTTCTATAGCCTGGAAAGGCCCAGGTGAGTTTAATCACGCTAACGACCCTCCCGTGTCAGCCAGCTGCCTGCTGATTGGCCAGAACAGCCTCCAAGACAGAGGGAGGGGCGTCACACACTCATCTATCAGACTGTTTACATCTGCACAGTAATCTGTATTGCCAAATCTGCAGCTCTTGGGTTGTTATAGCACAGGTTATTCTGTCAACTGAGACAGGCAATCATGTTAAAGATTAAGGAAAGTACAAACTTAAGCTCAGACCACTAGTAATCCTGTGATACACAGGGAATTCAATTAGACAGAAGGAGAGACATGTGAGAGCAGCTTCTTAGCTGTTGTTACACTCTCACATTGACATTGGGTGTTAGCTGTGTATATTAATATTAAGCCTGGTCCCCCCTTTGGCCCTAACTGTGGCAAATATTTTCATAAGGCGGAACAAAAATTTAATAAATGCCGCACCAAAAAAGAAATTATCTTGTATAGTCGGAGCCTTTTAGGTGACGGACACACTGGATTTTGAGCTATGCGCGGTATCCATGGATGTATAAAGAGAACTGGATACAGCGTTGGAGGCAGGCTCCCATTCATTCCTATGAAAGTGAAGCCAAAATGGCTCGACTGCCGAGTGACATACCGGGATCTTACGGTGCTCTTGCCCATAGAGCAGGCGCAGTAGCGTTTCCTTTAACTCTGCCTCACAGCCCTCGGTCTGGGTCTCATTCACATGAACGGAGGAAGAGAAATAACTCTGGATTCAGCTTTTAGTGCATTTTAGGTCTTCCCCAATGTAAGTCTATGGGAAAAAGTCTTTTTGTGACGGACACAGAAGTTGTAATTCCACCGTTTGGCCACTATGTAAAACTTGCTTCCAAGCCCAGAGCTCTGGGGGCTTGGCGTTCTCGCTGACTTGAACGACCTGGCGTGTGTGAAGTACCTCCAAAGTCTATCCTTGAGATCAGGTGAGCCATGTTCATGTTCAACTGTTTCAAAACCTAGTCAATTGACCTAGTCATCAACCTATTGTACATTAAAAAGGTAATGTTTTTCATGAAATTGTCATTGCAGTTCGATGTTATTCTGTAATATAAAATGTAAAATTTGCCTTGGCTAAGATGATCTGATGTAACGTTATCCATATCCACTGGTAGACCAGCACCTTTATGTTGTGTAATTTCATAGTATAACCTACACCATGATACTAGTTTCTGTTTTTCAACATTTATATTTATTTATAACATATATTCTGTAAATTGCAACTGATTTGACTATGGTATTTCTTTTCTAAGTTCTGGCTACTTCAGAGAACAGGAGTATGCAATGGTTTTGAAAAGCAGTCTGAGGGAATTATACACACACACTGGGCCTACATACTTTTGAACACAAATTATTATGAAACCATACTTGTAGTATGTTACCATTATGGTAACCATGCAGGATTTGTTCTCAAAGTCTGTGATGTGATCGGCCAACGCAGATGCCAACCTACATTACTCATCAGTAATAACCATGGTGGTCATTAAACACGGATTACTGCTATATCACTTTACATTATATGCATGTTTTTATCTAATTTATGCCCAGGTTAAGTCTGACAAAAGAGATGAAAAGGAAGCCACAAAAGGACATAATAAAAGAAGAAGGAGGTCTGAAGAGAGAAGAAGACCTGGAGAGGCAGTCAGAACCAGCTTTAGATCTAGATTCTACGTGGTGGTATGTAACAAGTGTGCTTGGTATTTGAAATAGTCCAGGACCACCACTGCAACATTTACAAAATGTCCAAAATGAAATTCAGCTTCATATAGTGCTCTGGGGCACCATTCCTTGTGTCTTTCCTTTGCAGGAAAAGCTGAGACATTGACACACTGCCTTTATATTGGGTGCATTTTGTGTTCTGGGTCAAGGCTTGTACGAACCAGAGATGTCTCATCCTGTTAAGGTGAGGCTGTACCATACCTTATAGGTCTATAGATAACAACAAACGCTAAATACTGTGTATAAATGTCTCTTTTTTTCCTCCTTGGCCTTTTCCACTCCCCCTCGCTCTCTCTCTCTCTTACATTAACTTAACTAGCATAAACAGACACAGAGACAAGGCTATAAATACAGGCGGCTACCTCTCAGAAAACGTTCAATAAGAGATGTTGACAAATGAAGTAGCTGTTCACCAATTGCCCTAGGTCCTGTTAATGTCTCTCAAGTTTATTAACTTACTGTTTTAATGGTTATCCTGCGTCGTATTTCTCCATACACACACAAATACACATCCAGTGACACGTCTTGTTCCATTAAGCGCGGGTGTGTTTATGTGTGCCTGTGTGTGAGTTATGCGACCGGTCGCTAATTGCAGACAAATCGCTTTGCCGCACACAATCATTCCTGTTTTTTTGATGTTTAATTTCACCAGTTGATTACCGGCGGAGTTTAGCGCTGCCATTCCTCTTCCTCCGCCACCGGGACGACTCATCCGTCTTCTCACTCTCTCACTGTTGCGCATACATAATGAGCTCGCTCTGACGAACAGAGGGGTGTATTTCATAAATCATGCTCTTGTTTGTAACAGCTTTCCTCTCTCTTTCCCTGTCTCTCTTTCCCTTTCAATTAAAGTAGCAGAGCCCATTCTAAATGTTGAGTGCCTAGAGATGCACCGTCCAAGTAAATTATTTCCTGTATAGTTTTTCGATTTGAGGCAATTTTGCTGCCCTTCTCCCAATATCCTCCCCACTACACCTGCCAAATGACACTCCAAAACATTGGCTGGGCTTTTCTACTCACACTGAGTCTTTTATGTCTGTTGACTTTCCAATAATAAGTGCCATAAAGAGAGTGAAGTACAGACACAGCATAAGGACAGCAGTGGGCCAGGGATGAGGCTATAATATTGTTTATATCCGTGCACATACCATAGTAGATATTTCTGTGCTGTTAAATGGAACCCAGTGGGCTTTTACTGTGTATTGGTTATGACATTGTGCATCTGCTGGGTGAATAGAAACTCAAATTTCTGTCACAAGCACATACACAAAAGTGCTGGTGTCGCTGACGAAGGCAACTGTCTTGCACAAATATATTCACACACGCGCCAATGCTATGCACGTAAATGAAAAATGCAAGCGAAGCTTAACATTGGTGTAATACAGTTTTTATTACTGCTCTCTGTGATCGGAAAATAAACCCGGCAACTAAATTGATTTATTTGTTTTTATCACTTGCTCTGCTGCTCATCCCCTCCTTGTTGCAGATTGGATTCTCGTATAAACCCGAGAGATACACATTTTTACAACCCAATTTAAAGACATGTTCAGAAAAATGGCAGGGGGCGTGGGTCGGGTCTGTTTGCTGGCGTGTTCCATTTAGGCTCAATTTTCTTTTGTAGCACGCCCGTCTTTGCTCTTCGCTCTCTGTGACCTCTTTATAAGAGCTTTCCTGGGTTAAGGAAAGAGCCAGTTCTCCTGAGGGGTTAGCGCCTCTCTCTCAGCCCCTCATCAGCTAAATAAATAGCACCTTTCACTGTTCCTATTCAACGCACCCCCTGGCCACTTCGGTTCAGTTATACAGTGTGTTTGTGTGCATGTGTGCATGACACTCAGGATATATAGAGAGCGAGCGGCTGCGTTTGTGTGCAGGCATGCGCACCTTTTTTTTCTTGTGTTCCAAATGATGTGGTAAGCTCGCCCTTGGCATGGAGGAAATTGGTGTTCGATCCTCAGCAAGGCTGGCGTGCCTTCGGGCTAGCTATTAGCCATGTGCTAAGCTAAAAACAATGCAAATGCAGGCCCAGGGTCAAGCAGAGGATCATTAACAGGCACTCAGCCTCTTCAATTATACAACAGGTGATGCATGGCAGCGTTGAGGGGATGCTTACACCAATTGTTCCTCAATAAAGCTCCAGTGACACACTCACTTACCTAGCGAGGGGTCAAGGGAAGTGCACTACACTGAAAATGTTTTGAGAGGGCAAACTGACGCCGCCGGCTATGTTATTATATAGCTCGAATGCAGTGTATGATGTGTTGCTCCCATTTGAGATATACTGATAAGATCTGGATAGGTGGCCGTTTCTAGAGATTTTGGAAACGGATGAGGGAGCTCTGCTCTATTCTGAGCTCTTCCAGGCTTAAATATATGGTGCTGCTTGAGATACTGGCATTTACTTGGATAATGGTTTTCTGGGGAGGACGCATGTCACTAGAGGGTAGGAGGAATAAAGCTACATTCAGCTTTAACTCCAGGGCCTCTATCCATCATGGCTGAGGTAGGTATTGACCACCTTCTCCTACTAAGGCTTCTTTCTTTCTTTCTTAAATTGGGATTTTTATCCGAGCACATAATCCAAACACACACCCACACACACAGTAGTAAGGAGGGAGAAAGTGCCTGTGATAAATAAGTGTGTGTGCAGTGTCGATGCTGGTGACCACTGATGTTAATTCATCCAGACTGTGTGCATTGTGAACACTAATAGACTCTGGCTGGGAGTGTGTTTGTGCATGTACTGTAAGCTCAGTGAGCGACTGTGGCTCCTTGTGAATCTCAGCGTGCATTTACACGCTAACATACCACCATCCATTGCCCTTTTTTTATCAACCCTACTATGTTATCTCTAGTGATGTACATGCATGTGTGGGTCTGTCCGAGTGTGTGTGTGTGAAGCGCGAGTGTTTTTTGCGCATGTGCGCCGTAGATCTGGTTGTTCCAGTGATTCTCTTTTTGCTGACAGGAATGAACACGCTGTTGGGCTGGGAGTGCGGTGAGCCGAAACCGGGGAGGAGGAGAGGGGAAGCGAAGGAGAGAAAGAACGACAGGAGAGGAGAAGCACATCGGACACCACCTATTTATCACCCTGACTCCTTCCGTCCACTGCCAAGGAGAGAGAGAGAGAGAGAGAGAAAGAGAGAGGGATGGGGCAGATGAAGACAGCAAGGCTAGAGCGTTAGAAATAGAAGAGAGGGTAAAAAAAAAAACCGAGGAATTGAATCTGTATCTCAGCTTTAAGGCCTGTCTTTTATGCTTGTGTTGTTCACCATGGTTCATGCTTCGCTCATAACCCTGACGCCCACCCCCCGCTCTCTCTAAAGCCCTCACCCCCAGCTGATTTGGTACAGCAGCAGTAGATGAATAGAATAGGAAGGGTGTTGGGGGGTGGTATGGGTGGAGTGGTGGTTAAGGGGCCCCCAACGGAGAAAGCTACTGTTACCAAGGAGAGAGTGAAGGAATGTGCTCTTTCAATAGAAAAAAAATCATCCATCGAGTGGAACAAACTATCAAGAGAGAGATTTCTACCTCCAATAAAAGCTTGATGATGAGCCGGTCGATATCCAGCAAAATGTTGTGATCTTCAGCTACAAAATTATACATTTAACTTCCATATCCAAACTCACTCTCCACGCCATTTTTTTGTGTCTAAGCGTGTGTATGTGTGTGCCACAGGGCATACACAATAAAAGGTTTTTATGCTCACAAACCAATTTAGGCCCTGAAATGAGATCTAAAGTACCGTCTCACCACGCTCTCATAATTAATTGAAAAGAGCTAAAATAATGATATCTGGGGAGTTATATTGATAGCCATGGTTTATTTCTGACAGCTGGCTCATACCGAGCCCTGAAACCCTTGTTATTATTAAGCCAGGAAGAACAAAAGATTTAAAATCTCCATGGCTGCTCAGCATGCCTTGACTTTTTTTTCTGGTTAGAATACATTCGATGCCATTGTCAGAGTATGGATAATGACAGAGAGAGACAGAGAGGGAGAAGACAAGACAGACAGAGGAATATAACAACGAGGTCATGTTGTAACAGAGAAATATTATCATATTTGTAAGGCTTTGATTTGATGTTTGCTTTGTTTTACTTGTTATTTGGGGAAGGAAAGAGAGAGCGAAAGGGAGAGAGAATTTTGTTCCATGGGCATTTGGACTGAAGCAAAGGTCCCTACCACCAGTGGGGTGATAAATTGCATGGCTAAGAAGAAGGGACACCTGTCAGCTACCCCGTACCTAGACCAACACTACAAAAGAGGAGACATACACACGTGTGCTCACACACACACACACTCATGCACACACAAATCCGGTACACAGAGCTCACATCACACAACACTGGATTGATTGGAGGTAGCCGTCACCTTGAACTGTCAATTCTTTCATCTAGAACATGTACTGGGCTGTCAGAGCGCAAATGAAGTGTGTGTTATAAGCTTTACAGGCTGTGTGTGTGTGTGTGTGTGTGTGTGTGTGTGAGCATTTGTGTGTGAAAGCCACTTTTCACTGAGCTAGTCAGAAGTTGTGACAGGTAGGAAAAAAGAAGTGCAGAAATTCAGCGGCGTTTGGTGGTGGCCTGTTAATCACATGATGATTCTCTCTGTGTGGCGCACACACACACACAAATGCAGATTTGTATAGGACTTAAACACAGTTTACGATATCAATCATTTTTGCACTGTTATTTTGGCAAATTTAACAGCAGCCATTTTGAAATGTCACCGTAGGACACAGGTGTAAATAATAGAATTAATTATGGCTGAATTCCAATTAGCTGCATTGCTTTAATTGTCTTAGCATTGTTTATTTCTGGGTCACTGGCACACTGTCATGGCTACACTTGAATAGAACAGAGAAATTGTTAATTATTAGTAACACCTGAAGTTTTCCTATTAAGTCAAAATATGACTTGTGAAAGAGTTACAATTTGCCGACTTGAACCTGAACGGCCCTGGTAACCGCGGGAAGTTGTGCACATTGCAACAAAACACCAAATAAGGACATGTTAAACATGTAGCAACATATTCATACAGCATATCCACCTAACGGGAAGAAGCTCGGCTAAAAGCTCATGATAACCATTTTACCAAAATTCAACTCAATTCCAACACCAAGCAACTAAATGAGCACGTAGCAAAAACATGCTAACGGTGCATGTGTGCATAGTGGAGCTAGCGATTTAGCTACTTCATGCTAACCGCACAAACAATGTTTTTATGTATTACCTTGGCTGTTTTGTGATCAAAATTTGTGTTTGGGGGAATACTGTTAATAGGTACTCCGATGTCTCTGGATCATTTTTGAGTCGATTCCAGCCGTCACTATTCATTTGCATGGCACGGAGGGGTGTTTTCTATCTGCCTTCCTCCAGCATCGAACAGCCTATCCTCAGCATTCCATTAGAAAACGGTCTATGTCTCCATCTGGTGGATGAATCTGAATCTGAATTTTTTTTTAAAACAAAGCCCAAAACCGTTGTATTTAGATGGAATTAAGTGATATGTAAATTAAATTATACGTGTTTTACAGTTATACCAGAAGACATTTCAAATGGCACAGATGTTACCCAAACGTACCCAAAATGGCCAATTTGAAGATTCCAATGATACCAATATTATTCAAATAGACCTTGTAGTTGCAAAGACATACTCTATTCATTTTGAGCATGACATTTTCAAGCAGGGACTGAGCCAGAGGCCTATGGTTCAAAAGGCTAGTTGTTGTTGACTTTGAAAATACTGAAAAATGGAAAATTATTTTTTAGCACTTACAATTATGTTACTGCAGGTGCTTGTTAGGGTATGAGTAAATCCAAGATGAATCTGTTGTAATTTATGACTTTAAATATTACACAAAAGTCTGTTAACAGAATCAAAACAGATTGTCATTTAAAATTAAATTAGCCAGAACCAGTCAGAACTTTATACTTCAGTAAAACATGTGAACATGGCAGTTAAAGTTGGTTTGCTGTAATTATCAATCAGAATTGTTCCGAAGTAAATAAATCTCACCAAAAGCTCGAAGCAAGAGTGACTGACAAGCAATTAGAGACATTGACAGCACCTGAGAGGCTTTTCCAGGGATGTGGGTGCATTTTCTGGTTCAAAGCTTTGACTTGAAACTATGAAATAAAGCTCATTTAGCTGTGAAAACTCCCAAAAGGACACAAAGTCAGCATTTAGAATATGTCATTTTTGTTTTACATCACAGCTTACATTTCTGAGCTCAAGAACTCACGATGAGTATTCATCAGTATTATTGAGCTGCCTAAGACAATATAAATCAGAAACAGCTTTTGGTTGAACATACTTAAGTGCCACTCAGGCAAAGATTGAAATCCAAATGATTTGTTGCTTCTTTGAAAAAGTAGATATTTCAGAAAAACACAATTTTAGATGTGTGATGATGATGGTATCATAATTACTTGGAAGGGAGCTGATTTTCTTCTCCACTGTTTATGTGTTAGCAGAGCTAAAACCTGTCCTGAACTAAACTATAAACTAATTAACTTCTCATACTAATTGGCCTTTGGGGGTGTGGAAATGTGCACCATTAAATCGTGTGCCTCTTGGCAGCGGAAAAGAGCCAAATCTTCCATTATTCACCCAGACATCTCTTCTACAGACAAGTCAAACCAAGTTCCAAAGAAAAAAAGAACCAGAAAAAGCAAGTTAAGACTCTCATCTATGTTGTTGTCACCAAGAGTCACAACCTTACTTTTAACATCAGAAGGGCTATTCCTTTAGTGCATCAGCATTATTGAATATGAATAGAGATTCTAAACATAAATCCGCAAAGCTGGTTTGCTATTCCTCGTCTTTGAAAATACAGACCCTTGTCTCTTGACATTTAAATATTCTACAGCTTTAAGACAGCAACAGATTGCAAACACATATGCCTATAGATGTGCCAGTAATTCATTTTAAATCTTCTGGTTTTTTCATCTTCCCTCTGTGTCCCTTTCTACCTTCTCTGAGGCTGAGGGTGCTGCACATATTATAGGCTGACATCATCACAGTGGTCTGGTGAAATCATTGTTTCATATCTTTATTTTATTTCTACTAGTGCAGTGCCCGATGAAAACATGCCTGTTCAGAACAGGCCGAATTATTGGCCTATGGTGTTGCTGCTTGTAGCTTTCTCGAGAACCGCTCATACAAACAACTTCACATTCAACACTGCGCTTCCTTGAGTCCTGAGCAATACACCTGCCATGACATAGTTGCATCACACACCCAAGTCGCAGCTACTCACGGTCAGAAACACCGGTGAAATACACACCGGTTCATGGGAAAAAACAAACACAGACAGTTCGCGGTTACTCGTGGCCAGAAGCATCTGTGAAATACACTTAGCGGAGGTCATTTCCAAATAGGCATATTGTATTAGTCGCTTGCTTTGACATAACCACTGCGATTATTAAGTGTAGCATGGAGGTGTTTTGCTGATGGTAATGTTATTAGTGTTATAAGTTAGTATCAAGTGGGAAAGGGAAATGCAGTCTTCACGGGGAAAAAGTCACCCCAGTCACGGCCTACTCACGGTCACACAGTGAAATACACTCTGGTTTGATTCTGCTTCCAGTTGGCTATCGAGTCCAGTTGTAACCTTCTATCCAGCACCCGTGTAACGTATGTTACGCTACAACGTTAGTATAACTGCAGCCGATGAGCCGTGGTCTGCCCGCTACAGAAGTGAAGAAAAGTTTGGTTGTAATTATGGCATCATTTAATCGTGATTAATCACATGATTGTCGATAGTTAATCGCAATTAATCACAAATTAATCACACATTTTTTATCAGTTCAAAATGTTCCTTAAAGGAAATTTTTTCAAGTATTTAATACTCTTATCAACATGGGAGTGGGCAAATATGCTTGCTATATGCATATACATTTATTATTGAAAATCAATTACAGTAACAACACAAAACAATGACAAATATTGTCCAGAAACCCTCACAGGTACTGCATTTAGCATAACAAAATATGCACAAATCACAACATTGCAAACTCAAGCCCAACAGGCAACAACAGCTGTCAGTGCGTCAGTTTGCTGACTTTACTATGACTTCCCCCAAACTGCATGTGATTATCATAAAGTGGGCATGTCTGTAAAGGGGACTTTATTTAGCCTCTTTTGCGACAAGCCAGTATAACATGATTAGTACCAATGGATTCCTTAGGTTTTTGTAGTTTCATATGATTCCGGTATCTTCACTCTAGCTTTAAAACTGAACCCACTACAACCTAAAAATCGCAAGTTGCGTTAATGCATTAAGAAATTAGGTTAACGTGTTGTTGTCACGTTAACTTTGACAGCCCTAGTTGTATTGTTATCCAGCATTAGCGGTCTATGTCCAGGATCCAGCAGCAGCGAACTGAGCCGCAGCCTAGCCGCTGCAGACGACACGCTCGTCTCAGTCAGCAGAGCCCTGAAGCCCCGCTCCCGCTGCTGCACAGAACACTGGTCGCTTGTTTATTCAAAGTTTATTAATACTGAACGTGTTGTGTGTCCAAATTGCACCAAATTCGACAAAGCACTCCATGGGGTCCCCAGCAATACACCTGCCAAGTGTTAAGTCGATCTGATGAGCAGTTCTCGACATATGCGAAAGACATACACACATATCCACATACACACAGACAGAGATTTATAGTTAGATATTATCTTATATTTGTCTCAAATGTTGATTGCTTTCAACCCGTTATTCCTTCCTCCTCACTAATGCAGTGTTTGGTAGACAGGAGATACTACATAAACACAGCAGTACTTAATTAGATACATATTTTCTTGTTAATTTGTAAGAGTATAAAGCTACACAGACGTTTTGCTGGATACAGAAACATCCTGCAGTTGTTACTTGTTGCTCCCATCTTCCTCTCTCTCTTTATGAGCTGCTTAAAGTCATTAGATAAATGAACAGCTGAAATTGCTCAATTAATCATGGGTGTTGGCCGCAAGTATGAGTGCAGCCACTTATATATTCCCTATATTTCATTTGAATGCAGCCTTTTTTATCGTCATATTTTATATTACAAATGTGACATTCAGCAGAACTGTGTTTGCACAAAGTAACTGGAGCTGAGTTATGCAGAAAACCTCAGCAAGCCTTTTATTATAACTATTAGCACCCAAAATATGAAATGTGTAGTTGTATGTACTTCAAAATGTTCAGCATATATTAATGCTGGAAGCTGCATAATAATACTAAAATGAAGTTAAATTATGCATGTAAATGTTGAAAACGTATTTCTGATTAGCTGGTTGTTTATAAAGCCTGATGTTTGAAGAAAACTACAGCATGCCCTGAATTTGTATAACCCTTAAACATTGTATATTATTTATGATCTCAATGTAAAAAGCCTTCCAAGAATTCAACAGCTTATGATGCATGAGAGAGACGATTTCCATTCATTTACATACTGTGCAGGAATCCCAATGGATTTCTTATTAAACATTTCCACATGGTCCACTCCGTTTTATCCTGCAAATCCATGCTGCAGGATTAGTATGGGTGAGGGGCTAAAAATAATGAATTTGAAACTATTTAAGCACATTTAAAGGAAACTGCCAAAACACAAAAAAAAGAAAG
Source organism: Adelosebastes latens (assembly GCA_916700685.1). Lineage (NCBI taxonomy): Eukaryota > Metazoa > Chordata > Actinopteri > Perciformes > Sebastidae > Adelosebastes > Adelosebastes latens. The sequence continues at coordinate 13,391 of CAKAKR010058795.1, forward strand.
GAACATGACAACTTTCATTAGATGAATGTTTTAGCACATTCAAAGTACAAAACACACTGCATATATGCAACATTATCATATTTACATAAAATTACTTGTGCGCTTGAAGAAAAGACTAGGTAGGTGTGAAAGGTATATTGTGTTACATTTGTAATCAGGCGCAAATGTAGGAGAAATGAAAAGAATCATGATTACAATTATACAGTCATAGCTAACAATCATCGCCTATTGCTCTGGCTGGTGACACAACGTTTATGATCTCTTCAAATCCACATATATATACAAAACAATTTGAAAAAATAAATGCCCTTGTGATGTTTAGCATTTCCCACAGCAGCTGGGTTTCAAAGTTGTTGTTGCAAGACTACACATGTTTAATGCCATTATCAGCGGGAGTTGGCTGACAAATTAAGTGTCCTCTGACTGACTTACACAGACTGCTGCGTGATGGCCGCGATGTTGCCAACACAGAGGAAAACAATTAAATCAAATGTGTTTGAAGAAGATGCTTAAACCACAAATTAATCATGCAACACAAAGTTCACATATGTTGTTGTACTGTTGTTATGATCATTCAGCTAATTTATGCTCATATACTGTACAACCCTGAGGCAACGTTGTTCTCTTTAAGGAATCTGGACTGGAATCTTTCTGTTAGCCTCACTTTCTCTTCCTCCATCTAAGGCTGGATTACCAAGCGGGCAAAGCGGGCCCCTGCTGTGTAGAGGGAATTTAGAGCCAACAAAGTATAAACCAACTCTTGAAATTACCTCCATATTGGATGACTCTGCTCCTTACGGTTTCTAATGCCAACGTTCAGTTGCAGAAAATAGTATCTAATCGTATTTTATTTGCCCTAACTACAACCTTTCCATAACTTGCCATGCACATATATTGTAGAAAGATAGTTTTTTTTTTTGCAAAGTCATTCAACATCTACATTCTTGTGTGGCGATAGGGTTGATATAAACTATGTGTAGAGGCTGGGAGATGTGTCACTTGGTCAGTGCCCATCGGGATCGGAGACCAACGCACAGGGTGTCAATATGCGCTCGTCACATGCATAGTGTCCTTTCAAAATAAACTTAACTTTTCACAGGAAGGCAACACAACCACTTAGATAGGTTTAGGAAATGGTCGTGGTTGACGTTAACTTGACTAACGACTCGCGGGACTGACAACACTAACAAGTCATGTGACTAACGACTGACAAAATAAGTCAACGTTACTACACGAACAGTGTCTTTTGTTAGTTTGACACATCCACCACCCCTCCTGCCCGCCCTTAGTGGACTCTCAGGCTATTAATACTATACATCAGTTGCTCTGACCATAGGATATTGCCTCGGGTGGGTTTACATTGTTGTTAGTTGAAAGCCTGGTGCATCACATACATTCGCTAAAGGGTGCCTCCATGCATCGGCATCCGATGCACTTAACAAGCGGAGGTACTTGACAAGTTGGTAGTGAGAAGGGGTTGGGGTCTAAAAGGGTCTCTACTAACAGGCTGTTCCAAACAGACACACTCAAAGGCGGAGTGAAAAGCCAGTCATCGTAGAGACGGGGAATACGTGATGTTGTTTAAAAATGTGAAGAACAATGCACATTTTCAGACAGTCCTTCTTGGAACACAAAACACTACTGGACTAGAAAACTGAACTGCGAAATAAAGTGCACAAGGTGATGTGAAGCATCTCACCAAGGATTGCTTACTGCATGTATTTGCATCAAAAATCTCCACTATCTAAATTATGCATATTTGTGTGTGCACATAACCTAAATATTCTCTACATTCCAGGGGAGCATGAAAGACAGCTATAGTTAAAAGTAGAACAGAGGTGGTACAACAACTACAAAAGGGTGTCACTAGCTATTGAATTATGAAAATCAGTTCCTCGCACTGTAGCTCACTTATGAATTTCTGCATTTTATTGAGTGTGAACTGCATATAAATATCTGTTTAAAATAGCTGACAATCTGTGCTTGTGTTCTCCTTCGTCACCTTCAGCCAGCAGTCAGGCCTGACAGAGTGATGACACACGTAGAGGATATATAGTAGGTGCACCGTAGGACTTGTACACCCTCACATGACACACCAGACATGTTTCATAGGCAGCGGTAAAAATAGCCTTATACGGGGAAACCAAAGAGACACAGGAAGACTCAAAAAGCATGCTGGAAGACAGACTGTGTGAAAGGCACAGCTCTCACACACTCTATCAAAGCGATATTGTCATGCTTTTTGGTCCTAAATGACCTTCATCTGCTATGTCTTGATACAAGCTAAAAGCCTGACAATTTGATTAAGAATTTGCTTCGATAAAAGTGTGCAGAAGCTGTTTGCCTTTTAAAGTTCAATATAGCCAAATTTTGATAAAGTGTCATGCTTTGTCAGTTCTCATTGTGATGCAGTTATTTCAACCTGATTCCATTTAGATCTAAAAAAAAAAACATAAATGTAATTATTATAAAGCCAATGGCAATAGGGGAGGGGAAAAAAAGCACTGACGAGGAGCATGCACTGCAAAAAAACCACAGTGCTTGGTACATTAGTGAATGGCTTTGAGGCATGTTTGTATGATGCCATGATAAATGTTAATAGCCATGTTAACATACAGCAGGTTATCAGCTTGTCATTATTAAACAGCTTTGATTGCCAGAAAAGAAAATTATATGCAAATACAAGAAATGTTTATTAGATCAAACCGTCACCAAGCTCTGTCTGGCATTCGTCACTGTGGGTGTTAGCCACGACTCCTCTGCTTCCTCTCATAGTCTTGTTTCTCTCCCTCCCTCAGTGTTTACTGGGTACCTCTTGCTTTCTCCCTCTGCCACCCCTGAGGCAAACACTGTTTAGGATTTTAAAAAAGTTAAAATAATATGCCATATAATAATATTACACTGGATGCTCTTAGACCTTTAGACCTAGGAGAAAAAGAAGCCAGGGGCAAATTGGAGCTGAACAAAACATTAGTTTTATATGTCGGTCGTCTTGGTAACAGACAGGAAAAAGAAGTCGATGCATAAAACAACAGTTTCACTAGTGAATGGCACTTTTTAAATTGTGTGTTTTGGGAAGAGTTCATTGTTTCTCTCTGCAAAAACACACACAAGATTGTACCCACAAACATAAAGTCACCCAACGGTGAAATTTATACTGAATCTACAAACATGAGGTGACTTCCCTCTGCAGTGTTGTGAGTTTTGAAGGGAACTTTTCTTATCGAACAACTCTCCCTCCAGCCCCAACCTATCTCTCTCCCTTTCCCCTGTGTATCTGTCTCTCTCCTTGTCTATCTCTTTCACGCAATGAGAAGTTTCTCGATTTTCATTTTGTCTTGACCCATTTTAAAGAGATAACTGTCGAGTAGGCAAGATAAAAGTGTCTTGTGCATATGCGAGAACAAATGTGTGTGTGTATACTTGTGTATTTGTGGAATTGCAATGCGGTGCAGAGATAGATATTCTTGTCATTGGGAGTTGAATTATCATGATTAATAATTCAGGTGATAACATCCCCAGTTTTTTTTCCCCTCCTCCTCTCTTTCGCACCGTATATTCCTTTTCATTTATTATTTTATCTCCTCATTTTTGATGATTTTTTTTTTTTTAGAGGATGCCTTCATAATACAGAAGCATATACTGTATCATAAACAATGATATCTGCCTACTATTGTCCCTGGGCGAATGCAAAATACAACAAGTGGAATTTCTACAGGTTCCTTGCTTTTAATTTGAGATGTTTTGCAATGTGAAACATGTAGATAAAAAAAGATAGTACAGCTTTGTTTTAGCAAATTTCACAAAGTTTCAGCAAAGCGCTCAAAACGGCAGTAAAGGCACACCACAGTGTTTAAGCGTATATATGTGCTGGTATCTGTGGTTATGGTAGAATGAAGTACGCTGCCTCCTCATGAATATTATATGAGCGAATGACAGATAGACGGGATCAATATGCCAGAAGTATTGAATGACTTTAATGTCTCATAATGACTGCTGAGCTTGGTTTAGCCTCTCACAAATGAAGAGACAGACAATGCATAAAGCCAATTTGTAAATTATATACATATGTTAAAAAAATCTCCACACACACACATTCACAGTCACAAGGATATGGGACTCCCTTGACTGAGGTTCAGAGAGCTGTTTGCAATATTTATATATACTGTGTATATACACTATATTCAGGCTGTTCTTGTACACCATTCATAGCTATACCTATGAAAAAGTAAATGCAATGTAATACCTATATATCGCTCAAAAACAATTTGTATATAATCTACGTTAACTGTGAACCAGGAAGTATAAAGAGTGACCAAAGCCGCGTAGGAAGGAGGTCGAGGTGGATGGGTGGATCAAACAAACAGACTTTTGACTGGTGTTCGTACCCCGTGTGAAACCAGAAATCAACATTGATTTATTTGTCACGTAACTCCTGTACTTAAGTTACACCACTTCCGGAGTTATTTTAACCCTAACCACGATCTTTTCCTAAACCTAACTAAGTAGTTTTGTTGCCTAAACCTATCCAAGTCCATCTTTTCCTAAACCTAACATTTATTTTGAAAAGACAGGAGCAGAAATTACCACGTGCATCACGTGTTGCTGGACATTCGTTGGAAAACGCACAAAAAATTAGGACTAACTTTTTATAAGAAATCATACGAACTGTTGAGGATATTATAGTTTAATGTATCTTATTTTATGTTAATATCCTCTTGTTTTTTAGTTGTTTTGGGAAACATGCATTATATAATATGCGACATCTGTATTTTTTTCCTTTATTTCATAGATATTTTTAGGTTGAGCTGCAAGTTGAGATGTGAGGTACGATCACAAACAGATCCAGGCATGATGTTCCCTCTCAAAGCTGGCATGAAACCTCCAGTTGTCTATTTATGGGAGTTAGAGACAGCACTGTTTTCCTCTTTTCCCTGCATGTCTACCCTCCAACCCTTCCCAAGTGTCATGTTGTCATGCCAACATCTTTTCTAAACCAGGAGACAGGAAATGATTGCACCCCAACAGCACTTTCTCTCTCACACACACACACACACACACACACACGCTTGCAGACACATACACACCTGTATACGCTGAGCTAGTGAAAGCAAACTCCCACACCCGCCCACAAATAAGTGCAGTGTAGCATGCACAGATATTTATTAAATTATTTATTGAATACATAAACACATGTTTGAAATGCAACATAACAAAACAACACAGTTTCTTATTTGGGCTTGAAGGTTTTTTCTTGACTGTGGAAAATTAGCCAACAAAAACAAAACAAAAACTCTATAAACACACAAGGTTCAACTTTCTTGTTGTTTCTGAAGCACTTCCACGACGAGTGAAGAGTTCCGCCTCTGAGGACGTCCATGATTTCTGGTTGAAAGCTTCGGAAACACAACAAGTAAGTTGGACGTTGTTTTGAGCATTTTCTTTGTTTCATTTTGCTGTAAAATGTACATTTGTTCACCTACAAAATACAGAATGAATAACAAACTAAATTCAGCACTTAACGAGGCAAACACATAATCATTTCAACATATGTAAAATATGAATATTAGATTATTAATGAATAATGCAGCAGTTACCTTATTCTACCGTTGCTTTACTGTATCTTTATGTATTGCATTGCTCCCAGTTGCATTTGCTGATGCGGAAAATTCCTGAGTTCATAACATCCTCACCTATTTATTCAAATCATCTCTTCATTTGTTTATTTATTGCTATTTATAGCAAATTGGGACGACAATTATCCAGGTTTCATACCTCTGTATCATCAACCACATTTCAGTTGGTGTGGTGTTACTCTTGTGAATATCTGTTGCTCCAGTTGGAGAGGCAAGTAAGTCAAGGAAAGTCACCATAAAGGAGCCAAGAAGGTTGAATAATAAATAATGAATAATAATGGAGTGATAATGGCTATTTTGTCGGAGTATCAGATAAACGGCAATTGCTTGTCAATAAAAAGTGTGATAGCATTGATAAATCATCTGCGTTTCTACAGGACTTCACTTTTCTTTGCCTGTCATTCACCCATCACTCACACACATGGATGACAGCTAACTACCATGCAAGGTGCTAGCTTTACCATCAGGAGCAATTCGGCATTCAGTGTCTCAAGGACATGTCAACACGGGGGATCAAACAGTGATTGGACAACCCACTCTTACCGATGAGTCATAGCTGACCCATAAAGACGTTGGAGATAGTTTGCTACAGTTTCACACAAACTTCACACTACTGCTGCACGACTTCACACTTGCTCATCACAGAATTCATCCAGGATTTGAACCCAGTACCTCTCACACCTGAAGCCTGGAGAATCAGAACCCTAAACCAACGAGCCACGAGGATGTGACGGTGAGGAAGTTTTCCCACTGGTTAATAAACTTGTCACAACACCGGTGTTACCAATTACATTGGACATTTTACAAAAAAAGATGGCACTCAATATCTGTAGAGTGCCCACTTTGATCTTTAACGTCAGATGGCTGTGTGGCCTCTCCGGTCCAGCTTTTGCTGCGGGGCCGCAGCTTTCCACCTGGTACCGCTGCGCCGCGCACCCTTCTGTGACCGCTCCGTCCTCCGCAAGGCTTTTACCAAAAGTTACAGGTTGCCTCATTAACGTTATGGTTCCCTTATAGAATTGGGTTCAAATCCAGAATATTGCCAAATAGGCGCCTTTGCTTTTCACTTTCACACCAAATCCTCCACCATCGTCTTGTCTGTCTACTCTCGTTCGTCCCGTGTGTGTGAAATCTGACTCCTGCTACTCTGAGCTGAGACTCCATACGGAGCAGACACTTTCAATTTCTGTTTATAGCATCCGTCGTCCGACTATGTATTGATAACACGGCACTGATACGAGAAAATTAACTAAATGGGTTTGATTTCTATTAAAAACAGCAAACAACAGTAAGGGCGGTGGGCATATAATGTAATCGGTGTATGCCAGAACACCGTGTAACACCGGTAACACCGACTACCGCAGCAAGCCTAGCTGGACCCCTATTCAGATTCAACAGCCCTGCATTAAAACAGCGCAGGGAACAGCGTTGGTGGGAGCTTAAGTTTCCGGTGAGACAATGAATGATAGGACAGAATTTTACTACTCTGGAAAGTGATCATGGTGGCATAACTTTGGTCACAACGGTGGCGAGGTAAACAGTAGAAATACTGCATTCTCTTTACAAATGAAGCCACACGGCATGTGCACTTACATGTATTTCAATTCATCTCTTTGCCGGATGACGTTGCATTGCAGCGAACCTGGTTAGACTTTTTTTCTCCCTCTGCGCCAACAGATGGGCTCCAAATGTGACACTTACAGTAAATCGATTTAAACACTTAACATTACAACTGACAAGTAGCACAGAGGGAGAACTGAGTCACAGAATCTTCAAAGTAGATGCAGATTCAAAAGTTTGACATAAAGTTTGATATTATGAGGTAAGGTACAGTGAAATGCAATGCTTGTGTAACACGATGAGACAGACAAGTGAAGTGAGCCTTCAATGGCAGATCAAGGTTGTGCTGAAAAACCCTCACTGGACTTTATTTGATATAGGAAGGAAGAGGGAATGTGATATTGATGTGACTTGGGAGAAGAATGGGACATGGTGGCCCACAAGAGGTAGACAAGGGGACAGATGCTTGTCATATGGCCAAGCAGGAAGTACACCAATAGTAGAACTGGATGATTTGACATGGCAGATTTTTGTAGTTTGCATGTATAAAAAGCTTTGACGATAAGAATAAAAGATGAGTGTAATAAGTCCCCTGTCCTCCATAAAGTTCTCTCTGGTTGCAACGAAGGGAGAGGAATTGAACAAGGGAAGTCCTAACTGGATGTTTCTTATCAAAAGAAAATCTCTGGCATGAGGTCAAAAGAAAAAGAAAAAAATTGCAATTTGACTGAGGTTCTATCTTTGGTTATGAATATGTTTTTATTTTTATATAGTGTCAGATCATAACAGAAGTTATCTCGAGACGCTAATATCAAATTATAAACATGGTTGCAGTTGAAATAATGTTCATATCTGTAGTTTATTGGCAGAACACCTATCTTTGGACAAGTGTCTGTTTCCTTAGACAATTAACATTTGAAACTCTGAAAGTAAAACAGTCATTTGTCTGAAAATATAAGCTTAACGTTATGTCCGATATGGACACTGATATGTCTAAACACTATTTCCTTCTCCTATAGGTGGGCTGGTGTCATGTCTCAGGTTGATCTAACAAAAACTGAACAGCTCCCCATTTTAAAGAATCTTGAGCCTGGATTCAGCCTTAAACCCAAAACAAGGCTTTTAATCATTCGTAAGAGTAGAAAACTGCCTCCAGAACTTGTTTCACTGTGTCCTGTGGTACAATACTGTAACTCTATTTTCTTCTTTATGTAATGGTTTTTGCAACATCCTTTGTTTGCAGGAATTAAAGGTGCCCTATACGATATCCAGAGCATTCATATTGCAGCAAACAACAATTTTCTATGTAAAGATATAGAGGAGTAATGTCTACCTGAACAGAGAATGAAGTTCTCCCTCTGTGTGTGTTGTAATCTGAGCTTCTCCGTGCTTTGTTGACATAGCCGGGCCAGTCGTATGCTTTTTCATGCATGTTAGTGCATGTTAGTGCATGTGAATATGTCCTACTGGCTCGCTCAAGCTCTGTGCTGTGCTCATTAGGCTTGCCGCTGTAGCCGGTGTAATATACAGTGTTATACAGTGTTCAGGCATACACAAATTACATTACCTGCCCACCACCCCCACCGTCATTTTGCTCTTTTTTTATAGAAATTAACCCATTTAGTTCATTTTGGCATATCAGCGCCCACATTCATCAAATAAAAAAATCTATAATTTGTAAAATACTAAGCGTGTTATCAATACATAGTTGGACAACGAACGCTACAATTATAAACTGAAAGTGAAAGTGTCTGCTTCGTACAAAGTCTCAGCACGGAGTCACATGTCACACACTTATCACGGGTCGAGAGAGAGTAGACAGACAAGATGATGGTGGAGGATTTGGTGTCAAAGTAAAGCAAAAGCGCCTATTTTGCAATATTTTGGATTTAAACCCAATGCTATATGGGAACCATAACGTTAATGAGGCAATCTGTAAACTTTTGGTATGAGGCCTTGCGGAAGACGAAGCGGTCACAGTTTGTGTGCGAAGCGCAGCAGTGCCAGGTGGAAATCTGCGGCCCCGCAGCGAAAACTCGACCGGAGAGGCCAGACACAAAGCCATCCAATGTTAAAAATCAAAGTAAACTCAATCGGTAACACCGTTGTTGTCACAAGTTTTTTAACCAATGGGAAAATGTCCTCACCGTGACATCCCTAGTGCTCATACGTCGGTTACTGATAACACCGTCCCGACCGACGGCGCCGTTGTGGAAACATAGCACCCACCCTCCAGTTACCCCTCAGGTAAACACTGTTAGCTCTGTCACCACTGTGGCCATTGTTTTCGCCGTTAGCATCGTTAGCTATGAGCCACCAGCTCAGCCGTCGCCATGTTGAGAGCCAAGCGGAGGCAATAGAAACGCTCCCAATCTCTCATTTAGCACCTCTAACAAAACATGAATATTATATGGCACAATGCTGGAAATAGGAGCAGTTTTATATGTATATGTGCGTGAGTGTGTGTGTGTGTGTGTGTGTGTGTGTGTACGTGCGTGAGTGTGTGTGTGTGTGAGAGAGAGAGTAAGTGTGAGTTTATATGCAGTACTGTAGTAAAATACCCAAACTCTTCATCTTCCATGACTTATAGTGAATCAGGCTGAGATCCATTTGGTAACTTCCCAAAAGTTGACTCATCACAAAGACCCCACTACTGCTCTCTCTCTCTCTCTTTCTCTTTCACTCCCTCTCTCTCTCTCACACACACACACTCACACACACACGCACACACACTCTATCATGAATCAGCTGATGGTTAAAAGCAAAAAAATTATATTTATGACTGTATACACATCATTCCAAAACTCATTATTCTAAGGCCTGTCTTGGCAGGATTAATATAAGGCCTTGCGGTATTTGTGTGCGTGTGTGCGTGTGCGTATGTGTGTGTGTGTGTTTCTGTGTGTCCTGCAGTGTGGAGTTTGTGGACTGATGGAGGCCTGATTGATTTGATAAAAATGAAAGCCATTGATTCTGTCATGAATTTACAGCACCTCATTTACATAATTCAGAAAGCTGAGTTGCATCTTAGTACAGACATTAATGGAAACAGTGCTCCCTGCAGTGCCCCTCTAACACACACACACACACACACACACACACTTATATCAACCCAACTGTCGAAATGCACATGAAATAAATGCTTACCAAGCTGTCAGATGCTAACATACACAAATCACATACGACGCACATTTGCAACATGTTGTTGATTTCAACACAGTAGCCGTTTACGTGTTGTGTAAAGCCATACAAATAATGGTAACCATCGCTGTTCTATATTGCACATAAATGCATGTCAACAATGGAAAATTACCAGTTAATCATGGCTGCATTTAATTAACTGTAGCTGTAAGTGAATAGAAACGATGTAAGCATGAATGATGGGTAAATCACAGGAACAACAACACTGCTCTGTCAAAGATTTTCAGCCTTTAGTTGGAAACAGAAAAGTGGGAATTTCACAGAAAAGTCTGAAAAATATGTCATGTTATCCAATACCAAGAAGAGCATGACAAAACAACCCAGTTTCCCCGTGCTTGCCAAGACTCATGTTTAAAACTACGACACAATTTCAAGTAAACACCTTGCTAAAAGTAGTAACATTCACAATTCACCCAGACCACAAATTGAATAAACAACCTAGAAAGATTACACATTGGAAAAACATGTATTAGTTAGTAAATTTGTCTCTACTGTTTGTACTTGTTGCCACGACACTGAGTCAGACTTCAAATTTGCCTCGAACACCATCACACCTGCTGGTTCTGTCAGTTAGCTTAGATTCATTTCTAAAAAAAAAAAAGATTATACATAAACGCTGACTGACTTTTCTCACCCAATACCCCGTAATTCACCTGAGATATGTTGCACTTAGAGTCCCTAACTGTTTACCTTTCTTGCTACTCATGCAAAACTAGCAGGTTGACTTCATTGAGGGTACATATTCGCTTCATCATTACTATTGCTGCCTAATTAATTTCCCCATATGTCCATCCTGGTGATGCACTGTCCCCAACCCTAATGGATGGTGTGCTTGTGGCCCTTAAAGAGGTTTGTTATTCCAAGACATGTGGGCTGAGGGGTGACATTTGGCAGTGGGACGCTCTCCTGTTTTGTGGCGATAGTGTAGCAGTCCTGGAAAGGACCGCTTCCTTCTCTGTCTGCCAAGAGAGACACCCTGTCCGTGCCATGTTTGCATTGTTGCTCAGAGAGCAGAAGGTCCTGGATTTGCAGCTGGCTCTCTGCTATAACATGCAGAGCAGCATGGATGATACACACGATCAAACTTGCCATCAACTGCTTCTAATAGACTCAAAATTTATGAATAACCAATTATAATAATATGTCTTTCTATTGATTAGCTTATGGTAATTTTACAGTGTGTTATAAAGTATGTATTAACTGTTTGCACATATGTACAAATCATTCACAGGTCAGTCCAAAGCTTTTCATATATGAAAGCACTAAGCTAGTCAGTGGACCTTTAGTTAAGATCTTTTGTCCAAGTGTTTCTAAATGTGTTTTGAACTAGTAAACACATGCCATTATATATGATTACAACTATATTGTGTATCAACCATCAATTAACTGTTTATATGCAAGTTATTAGGGCTGTCCCATATACCATATTTTGGGCTCGGAGCTTTGGTAGTAATCTACAGCGAATATTCGAAGCTGTGACCGGAGAGATCACCGCCAGCGAGAGCGTCTCGGCCTCCTGCTTCTTCTGCCCCCGTTTTTTCGTCTCGTATGGACGCCGCACACAAACTTCTGTCTGCACTCAGCTTCTCGTGTGTGCGAATGTAGCCGTACCTCAAAGCAATGTTTGCAGGCCCTCTCCCCACAGGCGCAGTTTGCATTTGTTCAGGGGGGTCACTGAACCCCCTAGAAATGCATCTATATTTTTTTATAATAATGTAGAACTAGGGGTGGAACGGTTCTAAAAATGTACGTTTCGGTTCATATCACGGTTTTGGGGTCACGGTTTTCGGTTCGGTTCAGTACATTTATATTACAGCGAGGAGGTCATGTTCTGATTTCAACATGCTTTTCATTTATTTGGCAAAAATAAGTTAACAAATAATTGCCTTAACAAAAGTATGGCTTACATAAGGAATATAAACACTTCTTCATTGTCAAATCTTAATTGAAAGAATAGGTCTTCTACAGTAACTAGTGCAAACAAAAAATGCAGCTTTGTTATTTTCATATAAATATGATGTAATTATAGACTAAGGCAATCAACATAAATTGAAGCATAAGCTCAACCAGAACAATACTAAAAAACAACAAAATAGGTATAAAATAGGTCTCAATTCCCTGATTGTCAGCTCTTAATTGAAAGATTAGTTTTTCCACTAAAAACGTGCCGTATTTGGAAAGGAATACGGTTGGATTTCTGTACCACTGTGTTATTTAAAATAATTACTAAATATAAAACACATTACAGGGATTGTGCTGCTGGAATTACTGTGTTGCTTAAGTGTATAGCGCGGCTCAAGTAACGTTACGTTAATCATATGCTGAAATCCAGCGTTCTCCACGACTGCATAAGGCTTCGCTATAAACCTCCCTAATGCTTTAATTGTGTTTTTTGCCCTGTCTAAATCTACATGTAGAGGCCGTTTAAATGCTGCGGGGAGAGGGAGTTGCTCTTTCCTACCCGAAGTGTTGCATAGTGCTTAAGGACTAAATAGAATTCCCAATACAGTAGATCTCTCTGCGTTTTACACATTCCATTCCCTCTAGATTTTTTTTTTGTGAACCCCTAACCTTAAAGTTCAAACTGCGCCTAGGCCTCTCCCCCTAAACGGCAGCGTTTGGAGGCAGATGTCTCCGCGCATTACGCAACTCCTCTCCGGCAGTACCCGTCTGCGTAATGCAGCCTCCGGCCCGAGCCCTACATGGGTTGCAACGGAGAATGCTCGGCGACAAGGGCTCTGGCTTGGCTCGTCTCCATGACGTGACTCGATAAAGACTCAGCCAGACATTTCTCCTTTCTCGGCTGAGATGGATGCCATAGCGCTGCAACACATTCAGTTAGTGCAAGACATTAATTTTTAAGGATTCTGTTATTCTACAGTATTGTTGATTGTATTATAATTTGTTACTGAATAAAAATAATTTTCAAAATGTTTGGTATGTTAGGCATGTTTGTAATACCGAGGGGTTAAAAAAAACAACAACAACAACAAAAAAGAATATCATAATCCCAAAATAGAAAATGGAATACAAGGAGCGAATAATCGAATAGTGGAATATTTGGGTCCAGCAAGTTAATTATGCTTCATAGGAGGACAACTACATTATAGTGTGTTGTAGTGTGTAATAAACCATTTGTTTATATACAGCTTCTATGCTACAGAAGGGAGCTCAAAATGAAGTACGACCTAAACAACATGACATTACAGGATGGAGCATAAATCCAAACACATCTGCCAACACCGAAGCTCTTCTAGTCAAATAAACATGTTGACATCATGCCAAGTAAAACATATTTACCCTGAGGCGTCCGCTCACGACAAGTGTAAAAGGAATAGACAGAGAGATAACGAGGAAGTGATAGTTAGAGTTCTCCCACACACTTATCACCCAGTTACCAGCCAGTCGTCCACACGCAGCAGAGAGAGAGAGAGAGAGAGAGAGAGAGAGAGATGGGGAGAGAATGAGTGACAGATGAATGAATGATGCTGTGAAGCCCTCTGTGTTGCTTTAATTGGATTTGAATGGGATGTCATTGTGCGGAAAAATACTGTAGAGAGACGAGACTGTTGCATATGTGTGTGTGCACACAAACACACACACAGAGACGACCACAAACTTGCCAAATCCCCGAGTTCTTGGAACAGGAACAAAATGGATCGTTTCAAAAGATTCACATGAACCATGAACATGTGTTAATACGGCTCATTCACTGCAAATCAATGCAGTTTGTTTTTCTGTTAAGATAGGAAAAAAAAGCTTCTGTGAAGAAATAATACAAAAACAAATGAGGCTTCAGTTTGATTGTAATGACTCTTAAAGTTGATATATGAGAAATAAACTGTTGTAATGGATAATGAGAATTAGCTTCTCAAGAGATATTTGATGTAGTTGAAAGCTGTGATTCATTAATGACAGTCCATTTCATTCACACTCATTTCAATCTTTGTAAACACAGTAATTATAATCCATTTACTTTAATCATTCTCATACTTCAAACCTTCAACAGGTAGCAGAAACTCTTAGACTTCAGTCCATCATTTCTGTCTGTGCTGTGGCATGTTGGCATTTACATCAACTTGATACGCACTTTCCTATTCAACTGGTGGGCGGGACGGCAGCAAATACAATGAGTCGCATGTAAATGAGCTATCACAAGGCAAGGTGTTGATATTTATTTGTGAATTAAGTCATTGAGCCCCAAAAGAGCACATCTATTCTATTCTCAGGGCATCGGCAGATAATTCGGTGCTCCCACTAGCATGAAAAAACAGGAATCACTCATAATCAAATCAGTCAATCATAACAAAGACAAAAAAAAACGAACAAAGAACGATTATAACAGTAATGTGAATGAAGAATAAAGGACTAACTCTTCTGTTTCAGCAGGCAGTGTTTGCAGGACATTTGGTGAATAATACATGTTCTCCCCTCTAGCTCACTATTCAAGCAGATGACAACCCGACCCATTGAGACAGAGAGTGCAATCAAAACCCTATTGAAACTAATTTCACGCGGATGATTGCCCAAAATATTTCTTGAACAATAGAACATCAAAACAACATGTGTACACCCTGATAACAGTGGGACAGGAGGTAGCAATTTGTATCTGACTCTTCTTCCTCTTATTCATACTGATGGTGTCTCGTATCATTGTTTGGCTGATGATAGAACATTTTATTGTATATATTGATCCAGTATTTTGTACATAATGTCATCTCTCTGTAGAATGATCTGGCTGACATCAAGTAATGGTGTGAACATTTGAACAGATTAATACAATACTATTTTTGACGGTAGTTTAAGTTTGAAAGGTTGAGTACTAAGGATTGTTAACTCCTGTTTTTTATCAACAGAGCACTCAAAGAGAAATTCTTTCTTAAGATTTTGATAAAGTTTGTCATGCTGAAAAGCTCAATGTCATACAGCTCATTCAAAAGGCAGCAGTAGCAGGACTTTTTTCAAGACTAATGAATGTAGATCATATATCCAGTTTCCCATGGGATGTCCCAGATTTGAGAGACCAGGGTGATTAGATGTCCCAATTACAACGGGACAGTCACAATTTTCCAGCATTTGTCACTTTGTCCTGACAGGGCCACCCCTCATCCTCATTATTAGACTAAACGCAAGTTTTAATTATCAGAAAATAAATATTTAGGAGTGATTACTGTAATTTTTTTCTAAAAGTTAATCAGAACCCAGGACAGGTAGATCACTGTTCTAATTATTTTTTAAAACCTCCTTCTGTGTATGACTGAAAAAAAGAAAACTACAATTACCGCCTCACAGTTGTATGCCTCCACCAACCAGTCAAGTTGCGGTTTACATCCATGTTTGTTCCAAAATGTCATCACTTCATTTTATCCTACTAGACATTTGTGTGAGATTGTCATAATTAACATATGAATTCTTGAGTTATGGCCAAAAACATGTTTTGTGAGGTCACAGTGACCTTTGATCTAATCAGTTCATCCTTCAGTCCAAGTGGATGTGTGTGCCAAATTTGAAGAAATTCCCTCCAGGTGTGTTTTTTATGCCTCCGGCCACGACTGTCACCATCGCGGAGGCATAAAAAACTTAAAAGTGACACATTTATGGGCAGACTAGCAGAACTCCAATTGTATCCACTTAAAAAAAGACAACACAATAAAATTGGATTAATTATTGTCTGACAAAACACTTTTCTAAACAAGCTCATGGGGGTGCAGCTGCAGCTCAGTGGGCAGAGCGGGTCATCCTTTAACCACAATGTTGGCGGTTCGATCACCAGCTCCTATACTGTCTGCATGTCAAAGTGTCCTTGAGCAAGACATTGAACCCCAAGTTTCTCCCCAGACGCTTTAAAGCAGTCCACTGTTCCTAAGGTTCGGTTAAATGCAGAGGTCAAATTTCATGTATGTACCTGTATGTATATGACGCATCTAATAAAGTCTACGTTTTTTAAAAGTTTTTTATATGTCTGACTATAGGATTTGTATGTATACATCCTTATCAATGCATTTAGTATCCAAATCAGTCCCTCCAGATATTTGTGCTCTTGCAATTTAACTAATCTCGGCATAATTTACAAAAGCTCGCTATTTTACCCATATTTTCATTAAAAATGGATTGTTCCACTAAAAAAGGAATGGCTAGATTGAGGCTGGGGAAATGTGTTGCAGTAGGGAGAGGACAGTCTGTGCAGCACAGTCAATTTCCTTTCAGTGTGAGCAATTTTCATCATGCTCTGTTGTGTTTTGCGCAGTTGTTCAACAGGTATGAGACAAGTAATATGATTGGCTGAGATGTTTATCACTGATCGCCACCACACCCTCCGAATTATATTCCACTTTAACCACCCCTTTTGCACTGCCATGCATAGACTGTGCTTATATGTGAGTGAAAATGTGCAATATACAGCCCGGTCGGACAAAAAAAGCATGTGAATGACAAAATAATGCGCAAGGCAAAAGCGTGTAATAAGAACGTTCTTCTTGCTTTAGGCCTGTTATTTTCACTCCATGTAGTCTGTACTGGACCCAATGTAAATGCATCCACGTGAATATACACTCAGAGCTAGTGACGTAGAAGGAAAAGGGAGAAAGACTTATAGCTGGCGGGAGGGGAGGTGGATGGGTTCAGCAAACACACGACTTTCAACCAGGAGACATGGTGTTTGAGACCGGTGTTTGAGTTAGTGACGTTTGTTTGTTTTCCGTACTTTTTTTACGTTGTTTCTGTACGTATTTTACTTGATTTACATACTTATTTTAAGCTCAACCATGAGGTTTTTCCTAAACCTAAGTGGTTTTGTTGCCTAAATCTAAGTGAGGGGTTTTGTTGCCCCCTGCTGGTACTGCACTTTCATACACGCATGTAATATTCACGCCTCGGCGAGGCAAAACGTGACACGCTATCCTCAGGTGGACAGGCGAGTCTATTACACGCTTTGGCGTGATATTGGGTTGGTATACAGGAATAAATATTGCAAGTGCATTTGGATATGGTCTTACTGCAACAACATTATTGCACCGATTGCTCTGGTCATTGCAAATGTATGATGAAATAGTGTTTGAGTCTTTTAGGGTGTATTTGATATTTAGAGAAATCTCAATTTAATCACTCAGCTTAAGAAGGAATGTTTTGATGAAATATACTGGAATATGAAATAGCTCGTATACTGGTAAATGCATGAATAGAAATGTGTAACACAGTATAACTAACAGTATAACAGTTAAAGCTGTCTGTAAAATCTGACACTAAATACTTTACTGACTTGCATCGAAATGGGCAACCAAGGTCAGTAAGCTTTGGGCTAGAGCAAGAGGGTTGATGCTAATCACTTTAACATATCAAAATAAATGTTCCTCTGTGTATGTGTGAGAGAAAGAGAGAGCGGGAGAGACAGAGAGAAGGAAAAAGGAGACTCGGAAGGAGGAAACAGACAGAGAATACAGTGTGTGTGTGTCATATTACAATTATGTAGGAGCTGCTAGCTCGATCATCCCTCATTCAAGAGATGTATCACCAAAGCATCTGAGACAAAAAGTATCTTTAAAGCAGACACAGTGAGTGGCAGAAGGGAAAAGAGAGAAGCAGCAGCAGAAGAAAAAAATAAGTAATAGACAGAAAATAGGAAGAGCAGAAGTGATCCAGAGAGGCAGACACTGATACAGACACTATACAGTAGACTAAAAGAGCCCGAATGAGGGATCAAAAGGAGAGAGAGGCAGTCTGGGGGAAATAAAGGAATGAGGTAGTATTGTCTTCTAGAGGATGAAGTCATTTTCTCCAGACACAATGTTCCTGTTGCTGTTAAGCATCACGGGGAAAGAGCTGACAGAGTAATGGATCACCACTTGCAGAAAAAAAAAAAAAATGCACTCTCACATGTGCACACTTAGACACACTCACATACACGAGAGACAAAAAGGTAGAGAAAGAGAGCAAAAACTCACACATCCAGTCTCCATCCCACAGGCTCTTGTCTTGCAGCAGCTCCGCCTCTCAAACCGGGTGCAGTGAGTAGTTACTGAGGAACGAAAAGGGGTAAATGACGGTCACATAATCATCAAGTAATGAAGGATGACTTAGTAACTACTCAGTATGGTGTACCACTTCACTTGAGGGGGCACAAAAATGGAGAAAGTGGTCAGTATGTCAAGTCACACAGATATTTATGAACTAATCATGATTCATCAATATTTATATCTCCCAGTCTGTTCTCTAACTCATCGTTATCTAATATTAGGGTTGTCCTGAATACCATTTTTTGGCCTCCAGAGCTTTGGTGATAATCAACAGCAAATAAGCTTCGGCCATCGGGGGGAATACGGGACCGCCGTGAGGTTAGTAGGACTCCTCATTAAAGCAGCACAATTCCTCTGTCATACAATCAAAGGGTTCCTCCACACATGCTTTCTTGAACAAAACTGTGCCATGATGAGTCCACAAGTGCGGTTTTTAATCCTCGTGCGGAGGTCTCACACACGCCTCAGCATCTTACGGGCCTTCTCCCACTAAACGCCGCCATTTTGAGGCTGCTGTGTCCGCGCTAAACGTCTCCTCTCTTCATCCCTCTCTGTGTGTGTTAGTATAGAAGTACCTCAAAGTCACGTTTACCGGCCCTCTACCCCTAAACGGCGGCGTTTTGAGGCTGTTGTCTCTAAACCCCTGTAAGCCCATGTGTAATGCAGCCTGCGGAGGCTTCCTCTCGGCCCTTTGGCCCTGAGCCTCGCATGTGTTTCGCTTTGACATAAGCAACGGCGAGGGCTCTTGGCTCGTTTCCATGACATGACTCGGGAGGGACTCAGCCAGACATTTCACATTCTCGGCTGAAATGGACGGCATAGCGCTGCAACTAGGGCTGTAAGAAAATATTGATACACATGAATACCGCGATATTATGTGTTGTGATACTGTATTGATTCTCGATTTTTTATTAACCTCTTAAAAATCTGACGGCCCGCAGTCGGGCCTGACCGCTACTCTGTCTTTCGGAGGTGGAAGCAGACTCAGTTTTAAAGCTAGAGTGAAGGTACTGGTATCATATGAAACTACAAAAAAGAATCCATTGGTACCACCAAGTTGGCACTATGTCATACTAGCTTGTCGGCAAGGAGGCTAAATAACGTTCCAAAGTTAGGCTAAATGGTAGCGAGAAAAAAACTGTCATTGCCATTTTAAAAGGGGTCTCTTGACCTCTGACCTCAGGATATGTGAATGAAAATGGGTTCTATGGGTACCCAAGAGTCTCCCCTTTACAGACATGCCCGCTTTATGCTAATCGCATGCAGTTTTTAGCATGCACGACAAATATGTTATTTTTGCCTATTATAAAATGGTATTTCTGGTGTGTTCTTTATACTATGACAGTTTTCCTAAAATTTGATTTAAAAAAAAACAAAACGAAATACATCGCCTTACTGACAAGTATCAAAATATATCGCAATATATTGAATCGTAACCCCTGTATCATGATACATATCGTATCGCCAGATTATTGCCAATACACATCCCTAGCTGCAACACTGTTTAATTAAAGGCATCAATTCTTAAGGATTCTGTTATTCTACAGTATTGTTGTTTGCATTGTTATTTTTTATTGAATAAGAAGCGTTTTCCAAAAGGTTTGGTGTATTTTATACATGTTTCTAATCCTGAGGGGTTAAAAAAAAACAACGAATATCCAAATGCCAAAATTGAAAATGAACCCAACGAACGAATAACCGAATAGTCAAATATTCGGTTCTAGCCCTATCTACTACGGTATATAGTCCTCCATTCAGAGTTATTCAGGAACCACTTTTGAACAAATTATCAGGTTGTTCTACATTGTTTTCCTTGTAACGACTCACAATTTTGTGAACCATATTGTAAAGTGTTACCCTGTGTGCATCAGTGTTTGGGAGTAATCAGGTTGTACTTATGAGCTAAATTACTGCTAATGATTCAGGCTGGATTTCAAACTCTAACATCTGTTGAATTGGATGGATAAGCCAGAGGATTAAATACACTAACACATACGCGCACAGTTACACACACGTGCATGTGCACACGCACACAGACACACACACAAAGCATGGCTAAATTTTCCATTTTGTCAGCCAGGAAGAGTTATTGTGGTAAAAGCCGTGCGATGGATGCTGTCTATCTACCTAGAGGAACTCGCCCTGCCAACTTCTCTAAACTCTAAACTGATGGAGATTCAGAGCACCTTAAACCTCTGTGTCATACCCCTGAGGTGCACCCTGAGGTGTGCCTGTCAGCGCAGACCTCTATTCCTGTGTACAATGATTCCTGCCACAGCGGACCTCATCTACGTTGTTTTTAAAGAGGGGCTAATGTGTGACCAGGTGGTTCATGATGTCAGCTCAAAGCCAAAAGCTTTAATCTCAGTTTCTTTCATGTGAAGTTTGCATGTTTCTTCCTGTGTTTGTTTCCTTCCCACCATATCCAAGTCAGGTAAGCTGAAGATTCAAAATCTTACCCTTAGGTTTAAATGTGTTTGTCTGTTTATGCATTAGCCTGCAGTGCACAAGCAAACAGTCCAAGGTGCTTTTCTGCCTTCCCGAGGATCGGCTCAAGCACCCCCATGACCCTGAAAATGAGAAAGCAGGTATGGAAAATGAATTAATGCTGCCTGGTTGTACTGCACTGTCTCAATGAACTGCTCTGGGCTGTTACTGTTTCTGTTGGCTCGGTGCTGCTGCTGCTGCTGCTGCTTTGCTCCAATATTTCTGACCTGCATTCACGCACACAACCGATACACAACATACTGCAGCTCTATAAACAACAACAAATGCTTATGGGGATATATGTTTGTACATCTCGGAGTTTCTGCTTCTTCCATCTGATAATATGACCTGATAATGGCCCCACATGCACTGTTAAAGCTTCCTTCCTCGGTCTGATTTTGGAAGGTGCATAGCTCTGTGCACATGTAGTAACTCCACTATTGCTTGTATAAAGATTGTTTTTGAATGTTTGTTTTGAGTTTCTAAAGAAAAATTGTTTGACATGTATTGAACTGGTGTGGTGTTTGTGGAAGTGAAGATGCTTTTGGTATGACCATAATTCAGTCAATAGTATGCTGTTTTTTTCCTTATGATTTATGACTTATGTTACTGACTAACTGGGGAAGTGAGAACAGGTGAGCAGGAGGTGAGGCGAGTGCAGAACTAATTATGGACAGGTGAAACTGATCAAACCCACAAAGACGGGAAAAAAAAAAAACATAACACAAGAGGAGAGTGACTTTCAAAATAAAACAGGAGCCAAGTATGCGGTCGAAAAGTCTTTTTAGCTTAGGAAGGTTCCTAACGGAGTGAAATGACCCAGAAGTATCTAACTGGCAGCCACGATAAGAGCTGTTTGAATCCTCTAAATGCTAAGGAAAGGTGCTTCAATGCTTCCTTTCTTATCTCCTTTAGCATAGGCATTGCTCTCAGTGAACCTCCCCTGAATAAATAAAATTAAAAAAAAATTAAAAAAATAGGATACACTGGACATACACTCGGGATATTGTAGTTTCACCTCGGCTTGACCTCATGACTTTTTCCATCGAGGTCAAGGAAAAGTGGTTAAGAAAAGACAGTAGGATGTAATTTTTTGACTTTTCGACCGCAGCCAAACTATAAACCCGAACCCAGGACCACGACATAATACTGAAAAAGAAAGCAGAATGTCTCTCTAATCCTTAAAGTCTTAAAATGTATTCAATTCAAATATACAAATATTAGAAACCATGTTTATGTACACAACAAATGAATGAATCAATGTTTTTTTTTTAAAACATCAGAGTACAAATACAAAAAGTTTCTTCTGTCGTGACTCATCTGGATTAAAAAGATGGCAGATGCTTTTGTTGTCAGTGATGAATAGAATGAAAATGTGCCAAGAAACTTTTTGGAGACAGAGCGTCTTTGTTATTGTGCATGTTGTGAAATTTATTTTACCGCTGGTTTTAGAATGTTTCCTGCTTTTTTTTTTTTTTTTATGGTTTACCGTCATATAAATGTTACCTAACCAACATAAAGGGCGACTGACAAACAACGTGCGACTGTCTCGAGGCAACCCAACGGGGCATCCTTGAATACACACCAGTTTTTGCCAACTTGGCAACTGTGGAGCTGGACTTCAGCAACTTTATTTTGCAAACAAGCTAAATGATAAAACCTCTTGAATTCTCGGACAGACATCAGCTATACTCTTCCTTGAGGAGAGTTGCTAATACAGCTTGGTGAATGCGCTGGTTGTGGCTGTGTCTCTGGGTGACAGCTGCGTTCACTGAGTGGGAGAGAGGAGCAGCCACGAACACTCGACCGCACAGCAGCCAAACTCAAACAGGTAACTGACAACACAGCGTCCACGGCAGTATGTGGAAACAGCATGGTTTACTCACTCAGTGTGTCTCACCAGTGGGTGGCTAAACTAGGGATGCCTAGTTTGGGTTTTCAGTAAAAAATATGACATTACAAATTACAAATTAATTTTGTTACTATTTAGTTTCAATCGAGTGGACAATGATACAAGTAAAGTTTTATTATACATTATGTATATCAATCTTTTAATAATGCATAGTTTTACATATTTCTACACATCACTCTATATTGGCCTTCCCTACTATGTTAACAGCTAGTGAACAGTGGGCTACCTCCAGGTCTGAGAGGTGAAACCAAAGCAGAAGTGCCATAAACTTGCATTCTTTCTAACAGCCAGCAGGGGGCGACTCCTCTGGTTGCAAAAAGAAGACAGGTTGTATAGAAGTCTATGAGAAAATGACCCTACTTCTCACTTGATTTATTACCTCAGTAAACATTGTAAACATTGTAACATCGTAAATTGTATGAACCATCCAGACCTCTCAGGTCATCTGGATCAGGTCTGCTTAGTGTCCCCAGAGTCAGAACTACACATGTAGAAGAAGCAGCGTTCAGTTTTTATGCACCAAATATTTGGAACAAGCTCCCAGAAACCTGCAGGACCAACTCCAACTCTTAGTTCTTTTAAATCAAAGCTTAAAACTTTCCTGTTTGCTGCTGCCTTTTATTAAA
>CAKAKR010058795.1:36844-49509 GCA_916700685.1 Adelosebastes latens
GAGAGAGAGAGAGAGAGGGAGAGAGAGGAGGAGGAGGAGGACAGAGAGAGAGAGAGAGAGAGAGAGACTGCAGTCCACTCCTCCGTCCACTCTTCAGTCGGCATCGAGCATCAATGTGCCAAACGGACTCTTCTGGATTCGGAGCGCAGATTGAGTCTACTGAGTCTTCTCCTGAAAACTTCACTTACTAACTTGCAGGGAGTCAGATCTGTTCTTAAACTCTCCAGTTGTTCTACATCAGCTGTGTGTGTTTATCAGAGCTCAAATCACCTCGGACACTTCTGACTTCTGACTGCCGGAGTGGAGCGAAATCAACCCTCTTAAACTTCCTCTCCGGATCCTCCAACATCTGCAGGATTTGGGACTGCTTTCATCTTTTAAATGTTTTCATCCACGGACTCCTGTTCTCCTGCCTGTCTGCGCGTCTTTGTCATTGTAATGTCGGTGTGAACTCCGCGCGTCTGGCTGATTGTCGCTTTGAATTTCAGCGCAAACAGACAAACTGAGGCGGTGTTTTCTTTTTATCTCCTGGCTGGAATAAAGAAGAAGTCTGCGGCAGAAAACGTGGATCTGTTTTTTTTTCCTTTGGATTGATTTTTTTTATTGATTTATTCTCTCCGTTTTCAACCAAACTCTTGATTCCTGGAGAAACCCTCGAGGATGTTGCTCCTCTGCTTGAACCCTCCCTCCTGGTCCACCTGTAGGTTTCTCTTCTGCTTTCTGTTGCTGCTCCAAATGCCCAGAACCTCCTCTCCACTAATTACAGGTAAGATCATTATGGCCTCATAGAGAATTGATTTGAAAATACTCCTGCTGGTTTTCAAAGCACTAAATGGTTTTAGGGGCCAAAATACATTTCTGATCTTCTGCTATGTTCTGAACCATCCAGACCTCTCAGGTCATCTGGATCAGGTCTGCTTAGTGTCCACCAGAGTCACAACTAAACATGCAGAAGTTCAGTTTTTATGCACCAAATATCTGGAACAAGCTCCCAGAAACCTGCAGGACCAGCTCCAACTCTTAGTTCTTTTAAATCAAAGCTTAAAACTTTCCTGTTTGCTGCTGCCTTTTAGTAAACCAGATAATGATCTTATACTGCACTAGAGCTTTTACTCTTGTGTGTTATATTCTATTTTAGCTTCTATCCTAGCTTTTATTTTTAGCTTGTTTTATTTTCTAATCTTTAATGTTTTTATGTTTTTATAACTGTTTTAATTATGTTTTAATGCTCTTTTATGTAAAGCACTTTGAATTGCCCTGTTGCTGAAATGTGCTATACAAATAAAGCTGCCTTGCCTTGCCTTGCCTTGCCTTGCCTTAACATGAGTTTATGGTCTCAATCTCTAGTTTCAAGTCTTCTTCAATACAGCATGATGTTCATTTAGTGAATGATGGTCCTATTTAGAGTCAAATAGACCATAAAGCAGGGCATGCTTAAGGGCGTGGCTACCTTGTGATTGACAGGTCGCTACTATGGTGTTGTCCCGTCTGGGAGTTGTCCGTGTTTACATCTTAGAACTTTAACCCTTTCACAGTGTGTTTTCAGTTCATGAAAGTTAAGGTCGCTTAAAAATGTCTTATTCAGCGTTCGGTTGTACTTAGCTCCACCCTCTCGTGTCACTTCTGGTTGCAAATAACCAAGATGACGACAGCCAAAATGCCGAACTCAAGGCTTCAAATCGGCAGTCCACAAACCAACGGGTGACGTCACGGTTACTATGTCCACTTCTTATATACAGTCTATGCTAGTGATTCCCACCAGAGCATCTACATAGAAAACCTAATAGAGAACCTGCGATGCATGTTTTGGACACGGAGCTGCAAACCTAACATTTCTACCATCTCCAGTTGCATTTATGTTCATTCAGTTATTTGTATTGTCAATACGTTCTTTTATTACAAACATTTCATATTATTCTGTGGATCATTTTGTCAACAGCGGCAATAACCCAACATCCCCATGGGGATCTTTATAGCCTCATCTAATTTCCAAATAAATTAAATTTGATGTAACATTTTATGGATATCACTTTAAAGAACCATCTATACATTCCAACCGTATCAGCCATTCGGTGTGTAATGACCTGTGATCTCACAGCGTCTCCTGACAAAGTAAACTTGCTTTATTGGCATCTATAAATTATGGTGCTTTCTGGTATGGGGGATGCAAAAAAAAAAAAAAACATTTTGGTACACATAGACAGACAAACAGATGGACAGATTGATGGCGGACAATCAGGCGGATGGACTATCTGAT
Organism: Adelosebastes latens; assembly: GCA_916700685.1. Lineage (NCBI taxonomy): Eukaryota > Metazoa > Chordata > Actinopteri > Perciformes > Sebastidae > Adelosebastes > Adelosebastes latens. The sequence continues at coordinate 39,102 of CAKAKR010058795.1, forward strand.
AAATTAACAACAAGATTGATAACTGGAGAGAAAAGACTGAGATAGACAGACAAGCGAGGGCAAAGAGAGACTGGCAGGCATATGCACGGACAAACAGATGGACAGACAGTTTGAACAGACAGACAGATAGACAGATGGTGCTTCTATTAGGAAAAGCCTGCTTTGATGAGATGGACAAACAGACTAGCAGACGAGCAGACAGACAGGAACTCTACTGGGATGCACTAAATGGGCAGACAGAAAAAAATGAACAGGCTTGACATTCTGATGTAGAAACGGGGCTGTGATGCCCGGGGCCAGGTGAAGAGAGGACGCCATATCTCTGAAGACCATCTACATGAGGAAGGACTCAACTTTAAAGTGTGTGTGCGTGTGTGTGTGTGTGTGTGTGTGTGTGCGTGTGTGTGTGTGTGCGTGCCCAGTACTGCACAGGCCATTACCGAGGTACCAGATAAAAGTAGTGAACATGCTGCCAAAACAAGGTGCTAAAAGACTGAAAATACTAATGGCAAAGGATTTTGTACAGTCACACACATCCACATGCACATATCCACGTGCACACACACACACACACAGACACATTCAGACACACACAGGGCAGAAGGACAACAGGGACATCTGTTCCACAGTTTTATCTCCTTTCTAGCAGAATGTTCTAAAGGCTCACAGTGATGTATGAAGAGAGCAACAACTAACCTTATTTTAACAAATGTCGAAGTCTAAAAACGCCACCTTCCGCTCCCTTAAGCCCACTATGAATGAGTTTTATTAATTTAGTTAATCAAAACCACACACAAGTACAGTATGAAATAGGTAAGGTAAGCAATCACATTAGGGGGGAGAAATGCAATTTCTGCTCGGCATAAAGTTGTTGTTTCTTTGACCTTGCTGAATTTTGAAGCGTATAGTTTTGAGGCCTGTTCCTATTAAGCGAAAGCATAAACATCCATTTGAAGGCTTAATAGGGAGTCGTGGAACTACTGCTTGTGTAGTGTGTGTGTGTGTGTGTATCTGCGTACCGAGTCCCCCACAGGCCCTTAAGTGGTGTGTATTTATAGAGTGTGCGTCTCTCTGAGGCCCAGAGGCTGGTTATATGAGCCCCTTCTAATGGCTAGGAGGAGAGGAAACATCCACAGTCATGTTCCCACAAAACAGACACACATGCATGCACGCACGCCGCCATTAGATGAGACGTGCTGTTGTTCCGTCCTCTCTTGGATAAACTCTGGCCTCTCAGGGCAACACTCCGACCTTTTTTTACATAAGTAAAAACGACGCAAACAGGCAACGTATCCTCATATGACGGTTCGTATGATATGTTACGAAAAGTTATCCCTCATTTTTACGAATGTCCAGCAACACGTGACGCACGTGTCTGTTTCTATTTTTCAAAATAGAATTCACATTATTCACAAGAAAAAACTTGGTTTAGGCAACAAAACTTAGTTAGGTTTAAGAAAAGATCGTGGTTTCCGTTGAAATAACACTGGAAGTGGCGTTACTTAAAGGTACAGTGTGTAGGATGTGGCAGCATCTAGAGGTGTGGTTGCAGATTGCAACCGACTGAGTACCCCTCCGCTCACTCCTCCCTTTCCAAGACTACGGTAGAGCCGCCGAGTGCAAAACCGTGGTAACGCCGTTCACCTCGCTCAGAGGCCATCCTTACCATAATAACACTACTTTAGGAGCAACGGAAGTCAGACGGCAGCTGGTGGTACCACGGTTTTGCACTCTGCAGCTCACGTTACCACAGTTTCACAAACGTGTCAGAGAACAACGGTGGCCTTCAGGTAATGTAAAAAGGTGAAAGGCTCTCTCTCGAGCCAGTGTTTAGTTTGTTCGTTCTGAGCTACTGTAGAAACATAGCGGTGCAACATGGCAATCTCCGTGAAGAGGACTCGCTCCCTATATAGACATGAAGGGCTCATTCTAAGCTAACGAAAACACAACGATTCTTATGTGATTAAACACTAATGAAAACACAGTTATGAATATTATATTCCATTTCTGATACAGTAATAGATCCCCCAAAATGTTACACACTGTTCCTTTAAATACAAAAGTTACATGAAAAATAAATCAACGTTGACTTCTGGCTTCACACGGCATACAAACATCGGTCTCCTGGGCGAAAGTCTGGTGTTTTTTGACCCACCTATCCACCCCGACCTCCTCCCTACGCGGCGTTTTCACTCTTTATACTTCTTGGATTACATACGAACTGATTTCATGGGATATATACAAATTACAGTGCTTTACTTTTCGTACATAGCTACAAACGGTGTATGAGAAAAGCCTGAAACAGGATAGATCCATACTTTCAAAAAAAGTGCATCTGCAGCACGCTGCAGTGCTGATAAGATGGAGAATTTAATTCACTCTTATAATTTAATCTCACACAGTCTTCTTGTGTAGCTGGTGGTGGAGCGTAAGTGCTTTGGGCAGCAGGAGGGCAGGGATCTAGGCTGACTTCAGACCAAATGGAGAGTCCCGTGTGCACCACTTTACTTCCTGTGCTCTGTGGCCTGCAAAGACAGGTGTTGCTGGATCCTCTTGTCCTTCAGCTGCGCACAGGTTACATACAGTAAATGAGGTAAATGAAGAAAGAGAATGGCCATATGGCTTTGTTTGGATCTGTACACAGGCCAGACAAGAGTATGCGCTCGTGTGAGTGTGTGTGTGTGTGTGTGTGTGTTTGATCTGTACGCAGGCCAGGCGGCGCTGAAACAGCAGCAATTTAACTGATGCTCCCACCATATGGTTCGAGTGATAGCATTAGAGAACCTGCGCTGAACCTGAAAAAGAGACAGCGGGAGAAAGAGGGGTTAGGGTGGACCAGAGCTAGAGGCCAGGATTTGTAGAGCAGTCCCCATTATGGTACACTGGTATGCAAATCATGCACACGCATACAAACATGAGTGCGTGAGAACACACACATACGCCACATAATGTCCCTACAAGCGTGCAGGCACGTAAATGCAAATGAATGGGTGTGATCATCACATTGACCGAAGTGTGCTAGTAGGGAAATACTCCCAGGCTTGTGCACAGGTTTGTGTGTGTGTATGTACGCGCGCACGCACACACACATAAACATAAGCGCAGAGTTATCCTGTGTGTTTCAGCAGTCTGGATGATTTATGCGTTGAATACTGCAGTGTTTTAGGTGGGATCTCAGGGAATTCACAGCCATATGTCCTCATTTTCCTCCCTCTATCTTACACACACACACACACACACACTCTTAAATAGCCATAAACACACAAACTGTACCACACTCATGTACACAGGCGCGCACACTATTTTCAGCTTAAAGGGCAAGGGCAAGTGAAGAGTGTGTGCAGGTTTGAGAGTGCGAAGCAGGGGAGGATAAGGGCTATAAGGCAGACAGTCTGAATTTTCTGCTCCAGTTTGAGGGAAATTCTGGGCTCCTGCTTTGGGAGGAAATGGACAAGTGGGTTGAAAGGACGAAAGGGGACAACATGGACGCTGGTATAATGGTGGTAAAGTGGTGCCATTGGCTGATAATACCCCGGTGTTTTGTTCTTACAGTGTGGTGTTCAATGTGGGTGTGTTATGACACTGACAGTATTCAACTCTGACTAGTGAATCACCGCCTGTGACGGCCAAAATGACAAAAAAAATATCTTTTACTTAAAGAACTTCTGGACAGGACTGAGCTGGGAAAATCAAATGCAATTAATTCCATCAGGATACAAAACTGTACAATTAAAACAAGCCCTTTAATATCACACCAGATATGAGTTAAATGCCATAAAGCCACGGTTCCACTGTACATTAAATATGCATATATGTTAAGATCACTTTAAAGTCACTAAACAATATAAAAGATTACGGAATTTCATTGAGAAAAATGTTTTTTTGTATGTGTTTAAGTGTGCTAACAACGGCAAAAGTGCTGACAGATATAACGGTGTTAACCTGATGGTTGAACCGGAGGGTGGGCGCTACGCCATCGGTTGGGACGGCCAACCTTGCAGGTTGGCATTACTCCTCTTTATCTTTACATGGCAAAGAGTTGTTTGCTGCTATATTAATGCTCTGAATATTGATTTTAGCACCTTTAAACTAGGTTATTTTATAAGCATGCAATATTTTAAAAACAGGATTAAGGGCTATTTGAACATTGAATGTACATGTCCTGCTACTGAAGGACAATGCTACTTCATTGGTTGATGCAATTTTGTTTTAAGTCTGTTACTTGGCTATTTTATGTCAAATTCTTTTAAAGTTGTTTTTAAATCTGTGCAGTTTTGTTTGTAAGTTAATTGTGCTTTTATGTGCGACATCTTTATGCTGTCGGCTTGGCCAGGACTTCCTTGGAAAAGAGATTTTAAATCTCAATGGGACTATCCTGGATAAATAAAGGTTGAATAAAATAAAAAATAAAGATGTCTGGGCTACATGATGCAATGGAAGAAGGGGGAGATGGTAACTTAGCTACACAACTAGAAACTACTAATGTATTGCGACGGCAATAGCCAAAGTCTGTTTGGCTCGTCCTAATCAGAGTGAAACGGATACTTTTGGTTCATTTTCTATTTAGTCTGGTTCGGTTTCACAGTGCACAAATTAAAGCGGACCAAATAAAAAAAATATGTTGCTGAGGGGCGTGTACAAAGGAGCGAATTTATCTTTTTCGTTACGAGAACTGCCACTTATTTGCAGGGAATCGCAGAAGTTTTTTCACTTTGACTCAGCACTCATCTACTGTGCGTAAGAATCCCTTCTCCTTCAATTTATCTCGGATGACTTTATAAACGTCACTATTATTGTGGACTTTATTTAGAAAATTCTGTGTGTTCTCTTCAGCCCAGACGTCAAGCAAACATCGGACATCTGCAGAAGTCCAGGTCAGTCCTCTACCACTCATGTTAACCTGTGTCCATCTCAACAAATGCCCGCACAGGCAGCCTGCATTTTGGTTGGCTCGGAAACGGTCCGAGACCACCTCTCACAAGCGGTCTCGGACCAGTTGTTTTGATCCGCACCAGAGTACGATTACTACGTTCACACCTGCCCAAACGAACCGCACCACAGTTCGATTAAAACGGACTAAATGTTGCCTTGTGAAAGTGCCCTAATAGACCTGCAACTACAGTGTGTTTGGCCAGTGTGCAACCAACTCTCATAGGACACAGGTTAGCACCGTGACAAATCCAACGTAACTTACTATTTTATACCAACCCCAGCTCTTCAGTCCATTAGTGCCAGCTTGCACTTGGAGATGAGGTTTGTAGCACAGCTGCCCCAAAAACTAGAGACCTATGAATTACTCTGTCAAGAGAGGAGAAAAGAGGAACTCTGTCATGCAGCGATATGGAGAGCAGGAAGTGTAAATGAAGAGCAGTCTCACCACATGAGTCAAGCTTTTCAAATACACTGACCATCCTGGAACTACTCAGAAGAGACGGTGAGTATGTGTGTGTGTGCATCAAGGTGTTTCAGAAAGTGTAAGTCACCTTGACTGTGTACAACCCAACCGTGATTTTCATTCCTTTGGCAGACAGTCAGGACCGGCTCTCACAGGAGAGAGCCTCGACTTTTCCAAGCTGTAGGCATCTTCATCTGAATTTCCAAGTGTTCAAGAGGCTACACGATGTCAGATTATGTTGTTTGTGTGTGTGTCCTCGGCGGAGCAAGATGGATTAGCCCCCCTGTTTAACCCATCCGAGTGAAAACACAACCTGACAGCGAGGCTCCCTGAGAGAGAGGCAGAGAGGAAAAAGATCCGAGGTCGAATTCTATTATTGAAATTGTATCCCGTATTAATATTGAAATATCTCTGAGAGCCATCATCCTCCATTCCCCTCTCCTGTTCTCTCTTTCCATCTTCGTCTCCCTCCCCCCCTTTTCACCTCCTGGTTTCTCAAAGGAGAACTGACAGACTCGGAGTGCAGGCTGGGGCAGACAGAAGAGCATTTAGTTAGAATGGAAGGAGAGACGAAGAGTGAGGAAAAGCTAGAAGGGACAGAAATGAAAAGGAGAAGACAGAGAGGGGAAGAAAGGGGAGAAAATCTCAAAATTGTTTCTGCTCATCTATCTCAGCGCGTTCCACTCCTTCTCAATCACTTTCTCTCCTCCCTGCCTCGGTCCCTTTCTTCTTCCCTTCCTTCTGAAGTCTGAAATCTCTAAGGGAAGCTCCCCTCGTATAAGGCCTAATTTATTTACCACCAGCCCAGCTGTATCACCTCGTGATTAATTTACCAATGTCGTATTTGTGCGTTAACAGTTGGACACCAGCCCTTGCCATGCTGCAGCTACTAGGAAACATACATGCAGTGAATCTCATCCATAAACATGTACTCTATTATTACTATTCCCCGCGGAGTTAAGGCACTTGGTATGAACCACTAATGAGCCCCGATCTGACCTATATATTTAAATCATAGATGTACTTCTGCTATCAGCTGTTTTGGGCATCATCATGAATATGCCTCATTTGCTGTTACATACCACTACATGGTAAAAATGTGTTGTTTCAATTTGTTTTAAAACTGACCACTTTCCATAAATGTGAAAAAACAGATTTGTTAGTATGCATTCTTAGAATTTAGACAAATGTGCACCAGAAACACAAACACACAGCGATGAGGTGTATAAATCTATCACTACATTATGATCACATGCTTGATAATTGTACAACTATGGAAGACAGAGAGCCTCTGCTTGTGTGCAGGGGGAGAAATTGAAAAAGATGCATGTGTGTTTGAGTTTCCAAATCTTCACAGCTCACTCCCCGGCTAGATATTCGGGCTGGTATTACATTGATTTTGCATCACTGGAATAACGTCCAATTCATTAAGACTCACATCAAACACATACATTCATGATGAAAGAAGATATTAAAAACTTGATGGAAAGCTTTCAATAATACAATGGTGTAATGAAGCCATAATTCTGAAAGCTGGAAAGGCTTTCTATGAAATGTCAAAAGAACTTAATTTATTAATCGATAACCGTGCAAAGTTCATCTCGGGCTCTTAGAAAATCATTTAATTTGCCTTGTTTTTGTAGAAGCAGGGGAGGAATATTCAGCCTATAATAAAGAACATCATAGAAGGAGGGAGGAAAGTTGGTTTCAAGTGGCCGGGATTAATGAGATGAAACTGCGATATAGCTCGCTGGATTTTAACCTTTGTGCATGCACAATGTGCAAGACACGTCTGTAACATGAGATCTGCCCTGTGGACATTTTAATGTAATTTCATCCTCAGTGGGGCGCAATGGGTGTCAGTGTTGAAAGTGTGTCTCTGTGCTGTGCAGCAGAAAATTCCTTGAGTGGAAAGTAGATCTTTGCATCTCTTTCAGACTGCAGACTGGCAGGGGTTAAAGGCATGTTCTCTGACCAGACTTCCTGACTACAGATAAAGGCGAGTCAAATGCTGCTCTGCTTTGGTAAACACGACTTTCAAGTATAGGAATTTTTCTTATTTCTTGATATTATTCATGTTTAAATGATGTTTTCATAACCAACTATCTGACCAGTCAAATAAAAGAGTGAGATAAAAGAGTGGGACAAAAAAAACACTAACATCAGGCTTATGTCTTTAGTGGGAAAGGTTACAATCGGCAATCACTACCAAGACAAATGACTCTGTAGTAGTAACAGGTATTTATCAGCTACAGCTCCAATCGGCAGTGATGGAAACATGACACCCAGGTGGACACGCTAATTTTCGCCCCTTTTCCGGTGTTATGCTATGTAACGCGTGTTGAAGTGAATATATAATAAATAAAATCAACAGTATCATAATTTATTAATGTACAAAACATACAATTAATATGCGCTCCTCAAAGCCACCAGACTCCAGTAATTTTACCTCGCTGATCATCAAAACACACATTCAAACGTAAGAAACAAAATAAAACTCCTCAAAACCATCTTGATTAGTCTTTGCACTGTTTCAACAATCAACAACTCTGGTTTGAGAGTTTGAAAGAGAAATTGACAGAAAGAGTAATTTTACCTTGCTGATCGTTGTAAAACAGACTTTATTCAAACTCCAGAGAAACAAAATAAAACTCATCAAAGCCGTCTTTGTTAGTCTTTCCATTGTTCCAACAATCAACAACTCTGGTTTGAGAGTTTGAAAGAGAAATTGAATAATTAACAGATATAAAAAAACAAGTAACCACCGTAACTTTTTCACTGTTTACTAACGCTGCTTCCGGTGCCAGCTGGCACGTCTGTGATGTCGAACGTGACACAGCAGGAAAAAAAACAGAAAGGCCAGATCAACGGCACCAGCATACTCGCAATGGGAAAGGAGTCTATCAGCTATTTTTTGTAGGTTTTCCTGTGTTTAAAAGATCTGCATATACAGTACACGCTAATATTAGTGGTAAGAGAGAGAGAAAAAGTAGGCAGAAGATTAACTTTATCATTCATTTTTGTTAAATAATTATGCATAAGTCTATGTAATGCTGTGGTTTAGCAACATGGAGATTGACAGTGCAGTTGGAGACTGTGAACAATTTTAATTTATGACAGTGGTCTCGTATTAATGGGTCACACAGAGGTTTACTGAGTCAAAGATAACGATTAATTACACTGTGGTGGTTTTCCGACGAAGAAACTAACAAAGTACACACCTACCAACCGAATCACCATTAAGAACTATTCTGCAAAACCCTGGATTATGTTAGATGACAATGTTTTATAACGCTTAATATATAAACTATGGTATGGCTACATTTAGGGAAACATTAGTTAATGTATGGTTAAGGTTATGCAGCAAAAACACTAACTCGCTTGTGATTGTTCTCACTGAGCCAAACATGAGTTAAACTGACAAAATAAATGAAATAAAATAAAAATAAAACTAAAAAACATCCTCTCCTCTTATCTGCAGTATTTGCACGATATAGAAAATAATGCATTCAGTGGAGGACACATCACTCTGCTTTGTGTCGCAGCACACTTCAGTTTTGCCTCTTCTGGTATTTAGTTGTCAGGATACCTCAAGCTATAATAGTACAATATCACTTTTGCTTATTGCATTATTTATATTCCATTATCACATTACTTACATTTTTACGTTTACTTCACTTTAACTACCATGCAACTGGGACCGGTGGAATTTATGAACAAATACTCACAGAGTGCTGCACTGCTTGATATATGAAGACAGAAAAGTGGCCATGAGCACACACTGTTTGAAAAAGAGAGCAAGATGGAAAGGGTTAACTATTTCATTATTCTTACTATCCCCCTGCAGTGACGACCCTCCATTACTGATGTTTCCTGTTTGTGTGTTTTTGAAAGGGGTTCGTGCCTGCATGTCAACATCTGTCTGTTAAATCTTAAAGTATAAAAATAAAATCTGGAACACTACGTCATTACTAAAAGATCTGAATGTTACTTCTTCCGCCTCTGCATTTGATTTAAATCATTTGTGGACAGTGCACCCACTACTTGATCTCTCAACTTAAGAGCTGATCTCCAGAGCTATGGCTCGCCAGGCAATATCTCCATTGTGCGTCATATAGCTCTGGATATTTCTCAACCTCAACAACTAGTCTCTTCTCACCCATTCATCAACACACATGAGAAACAGCGACAGCAAGAGGTGAATGAGGAGTTCAGAAGTCGAGCTGCTCCGGGAGCCGGGGTGTAGCAAGCAGGGAGCAGGTCTGAAAATTAGTTTTTTCAGGGGCGAAGAGGCTGAAAATAGGACGGTGGATTGAAGCCAGTGGGGGGGGTGTACATAGAAAATAATAGGGAAGGCTGTTTGACGCAGTGGTGTGTTTTGGCCTTAACTGAACACAATTGGACAATTGCTGTAAGTTTTTGTAAGTTTATTGTCCTGTACATCAGCAACCCTGTCTCCTACAAAAGTGTGTTCCCTTACAATTAAACTGCATTTTTGAAATGTAATTCACCCTTTGCTAAGCGATTTCACAGAGAGAAGCAGACAGAAAGGTCTACAATATGCGTTTGGAGGATATATCAGGATGTCAAACTGATTCAGTGATAACAGGTTAAAAAGATAAAGACAGAAGCTAAAGATTCAAGATTCAAGAGTTTTATTTGCCATTTGCACCTAAGTACATTGGAATTCTGAGCAGTTTACACCTACACCTAAAGCCTACAGGTTAAAGTGTAAAAGTGAACCACTGCATCACCTGGCAATAGAGACAGGAGACAATGAAATTAAGGAACAGCACTGTTCCTGTAAAGACGGGTAGGTCTCTATTCACTGTTACTGTCAATAAAAAGCAAAAGCAGCATGTGTATACATTCAGTATACCTTCAGTAGCTAGCGTGGCATAGAGCTGACACTAGTTATTTTCATTTTTTTATTTATTTATTTTGCACAAATTAAGACTACACAACAAGACAAAAAAAAAAAAAAAAGTATATATATATATATATATATATATA
>CAKAKR010058795.1:49529-63598 GCA_916700685.1 Adelosebastes latens
GTTAAGGATGTACGTAATATTTTAGAAATGTATATCTCCTTCCAACCTGCCCAGGTAACGAGTATCACTATTACACAATGTTAAACTATGATTAGCTCGAAATCCACAAAAACAGACAGAAAATGAAGAAAATTTGAAACGATTGCCTGAGAGTCTATGGAGCAGAGCCGTATAGTTATCGAACCCTGGTCTGAGCTGGCCGATGCTACGCTATGATTGGCCAGTCTGCGTTTGAGGGGCGGAACTTAGAGAAGGGTCAATTGACGATGTAGTTTTGCTGTATGGGAACGTAAAGTGAAACTGCATTAGAAGTCATGCATCCCACTGCGATGGAAACTTTTTGCTCTGCTGTGGTTCTGTATTGAAAACATACAGAGGTGTCCTCCTACCACAACACAACTGTAATCATCCTTTTCCAGTATGCATCTCATTTTGTATCCTTCTGAGTCATTGAGGACACCGTTTAAAAAAAAAAAAAAGATTCTGTCTAATCTCAGAACAATTCCCCTTCATTTGGCACTGCTAATGAATTCATTGTATCACTGTCCAAAGTAGCCATTATAAATTGCCAGAGAGAATTTTTTCAAGTCCAGCCCACTCAACTGCCTCAGGCTCTCTAAGTAAGACACCAGTCAATACAGCCGAGTGAGTGTTTGTGTGTCACAGAGGTGAAAATCTACATTTATACCGGAGAACAGTTTTTAACTGACAGCGAAGAAATGCCAAAAGCATTAATGCACACAGTACACACACAAACAGAGGTGCAAGTGTACCAACGCACACACCGAACCACAGTTTACAACAAATGATGTGTTTCATTCAAATGCCAAACTCTTCACTTTCACCTTAATAAAAATGTACACAGTGTTACTTCGGCTGGTTTTCTGTGTCTGAGTAATACTGTCTGCCTGCTGACTTGTTGTGTGTGTGTGTGTGTGTGTGTGTGTGTGTGGGCATAGATGTCACAGCAGCAGGCGGGGAGGTGTTGATAACTTATTTGGCATTTTGACAGTGATAAAGGACATTTGTTGCCCTTAGCGATGCATAAAAACACACACAGGCATGCAAATACACAATAACTCAATGTATGGCAGCCAAATTTTTATAAAATTACTAAATAGACTCAAAAACATTTGTATAATAACAAAAGAAATTGTCTACGTCGCCCACATCCTACTGAAATAATTCTGGGGATGTACTATTCTTTTGACAGGAAGCAGCTACAATATGTTCAACGAAGTAAAAGACCCCCAACAGCAACATTTCCTCCGACTTTGTTGGACCACAACAGCAGCTCTTTCTCTCTCTCTCTAACACACACATAAGCCCATTGTGTACACATATTTTCACCCACACAAATATTGACGCATGCACAAAGACAATCACTTAGGCATGTTGTAGCATGCATAATCATTACATCCTCTGGGCAACCAAACAATTAAACGGAAGGAGATGCTTCATAGATCACAGTTGTTCCTGTAGGGCTAAAAGATGGATGCAAATGAAGCCTTTCAGTGTCAGTATTGAATGTTTTGTGTGTTTGTTGTGTACATATTTGGTTGTCACTGTGAGCAAAAGAGGGAATTAAAGTCTCTTTGCGTCTTCAAAGCATTAGATAGAGTGAAGAGTAGCACGCCTGGATGAAAGTGACATTGGTGGCAATTGCACCACGAGGCACACGAACGCGCTATAGCCCGCAGCGCACACAAATACTGTATGTGCAACCTGCTGCACGCAAGAGGAACCTAACGACGGATGTTTATGGGGAAGGAGGAAACGCTAATCAAAAAGTTAATAGAATATTAAAGAAAAGGCAAAAAAATATGTTCCAAGGGCACACACAGCATGAGAAGACACAATACCTTTAAAGCATCAGTCTCACAATATTTACCATCCTCTCCCTGTTTGCATGTTCAAGCCCAACCTAGTCACCAGTAAAAAATGCTGGCATTGTATGTTTCTGTAAACCACGGATACGCTGAATGGCGACGTTTCTGAACAAAAAATACATTTCATGAATACGTCTCATATCCGCCTGGTATCACGCTTTCAGAAATGCGAAGCCACGTGGTTAACGTTGTGAAAACAATCGGTTAGGCTTAGGCAACAAAACTACTTGGTTAAGGTTATGAAAAAAGATAATGGTTTGTGTTCAAATAATAATGTAATAACGTAACGTAACAACGCAACAAAACCTCTAGAGATGTTCCGATACCATTTTTTCCTTCCCGATTCCGATACCTGAACTTGCGGTATCGGCCTATACCAAGTACCGATCAGATACCAGCGTGATAAATATAATATCTTTGTCGCTTTTGGGCTGTCTTTGTGGAATTTATCTCGTTGTTGGAATGGGGTTTCCAACGTTTGCTGCTGCTGTTTGAACTTTTTTTCCCCCTTTGCCTTGGTGTAGTCGTCATGCGCTTTTTCGTGATGCGTCTTCAAATGTTTTATAAGATTGCTGGTGCTGAAATTGGCAACACCCCTGGAAACAGAACCCTTACATACTGTACATATCGCTGTTTTACTTGTTGGACTTTCCACTGTGAAATATTGCCAAATGGCTGACTGCCGTAACCAAAGAACGTATATTGCCAAGAAGTGAAAGTCAACTGGTCGTTCAATTGCAACATCAGTGCCCAGCAGCAAAGCTACACTTCCGCCATTTTGGACTGAAAGCGACTACCGCACAATAAACAATAAAATGTTACAACAATAAAATATTATAAATATAATAAGCATCTTCAGTCCAAAATGGTGGCAACAGCTGTTTGCTGTTACCGTTACACTGTCCACTATTACCCCACTGTTGTTGTTTGCTATCGTCACGTGACAAACTACCTGCAATCAGTTCTTCTTCGTTGCTCTAAAACAGTAGTTGCCAGTGGCAGCCGTGATACATCCAGGGCTACAGCACAGTGAAGGCTACTGTTTTGGAGCGGCAAAGAAGAATTGATTTCCGGTTAAACAAGTCAATGTTTTTCTGGGTTAATAGATACCAAATTCTGGTATCGGTATCGGAACAGCTCTACACTATAGTTAGGTTTAGGAAAGAACTACATGGTTGGGTACAGCTGATTGTAACGTGACACAAACATCCAGCTCAGCTCCCGTTGCCATGTCTCTTTTCGCTATTTAAACTATGTCACTTGCCCTGAAGGAATGCAAAAACGTCGCCATTCAACGTTTCCATGGTTTGCAGAAACATCCAACGCCAACATTTTTTTTCCTGGCGACTGGGCTGTCCAGCCAAGACTGCAGCTTTTCATATTTTTCTGTTTGTTTGTTTGTTTGTTTGTTTTAATCAGGGGAAGCTTTTCATATTTCTGTCATTTCAGTGGGCTTTCTATCCCACTTGCTGAAGCACTTGCTGAAAATTATCACAGAGGGGTTCTGCCGCAGTCAGAGTCAGAGAAACAGGAGCCCACTCTGTCCTTATCTGATCATACAAAAGGTAAAACCCCCTCATGTTTTAGAAAACAGCTGTCTATTCACTCATTATGTGACAAGAAACATCTGTTTAAGGCATTTGTTGCACTTTTTGCGTACACATTTTTGTGTTTGTCTATTTCTTTTCTGTCATTCTTTTGCTGGTTGTGTGTCCGTATGGTGCCTTATCCACCCCCCTGTTGATTCTGATCTGAGATGAACCTTTATCCGATTGGATCTTTCTCGCTCCCAGGGGGAGGGTCTGGAAATAGGCTTATCCTCTGATTGGATCGTTTGCCCCTGAGGGAAGGGTACAAGGGAGGTCAAAAAGAAAACCATGCTATCTTTTGGCTGCCGCAGACAGGGGTCCTGCATTAACTATGGCACACATACACACACTAAAGCTACATCAAGGTCTCCAGGGATTACAGTGAAGTGTTTGATGACCCCATAGAGAGAAGAGCAAAGACATAAGAGTGCGATAGCCTCCACAGACATAAACACACAGCGAACCTGTTGACCTCAACGAGCTGACAGAAAAAACAGCTATCCAGGATTTATGAGGATCAATCAGCAGTGTTTTGTGTCGGGGACACTAGAGATGGATATGGTTGTTCCAGTATATAATGGTATAATGGTTTGCTTTGTGTCATATTATTTAGCTTTTTAAGCACTTTTAATGCAGACTTTTTACTTTCCTGTGGTTTACTTCTATACTTTCCTGCTTTTTACCGTTTTGTGTTTCCTAATAATCTGCAGCATCAAAATTGTGTCAACCAGTGACGGAAGAAGTACTCAGATCTTTTACTTAAGTAAAAATACAAATACCACAGTTTAAAATCACTCCATTACAAGTAAAAATCCTGAATTCAGAATGTAGTATTATAATGTTTTTTTTATTATCATTATTGTAAGTATTATCAGCAAAATGTACTAAAAGTATCAAAATTAAAAGGTACTCATTATGCAGAACAGCTCTTTTCAAAGTGTTATATTATGGAATATTATATTTTTTATCACAAGCAAATACATTTTAATGTTGTAGTTCTTCAATTTAGATTTATTTAGTTATATATTACTGGGTAGATTAGTAGTACAGTACTGCAACATATCATAAAACACATGAGTTTTATGTAAAAAGTGTCTAGTAGGTGAATGTCAAATAAATGCAGTGCAGTAAAAAGTACAATCTAAGTATTAAGTAGCATAAATAGAAATACTTAAGTAAAGTACCTCAAAATTGAGTACAGTAGGCTACATTGGGTGAATGTACTTACATTCCACCTGATGTCAACCACACCAGGTATTAAACTGTATGAAACGACTTCCAAAAGAAAACAGGTTAGAGATGAATATTTTTGTGAAAGATTAGCTTCTGACATGATCAGATCAAGTGTTTAAAAATGATTATTAACTATTTTCAAAATAGATATTTAAAAGCTAGAGAGATTAAAAAAAAATCATATATCACAGATCCCAACCAAAAAATGTGTCCTCAGTTGGGTTATGATGGTATATTCAGACACAGAAAGCTCCCCAAATTGAGAAACATATGCATGAAATTGCTGCACCTTTATTTGCAACCTAGCCTACCATACCAGCAACAACACACAAAGGCCAGTATGCCATACAAATAAAGCAACAATTGTCAACAATTTTAAAGTATGCAAGCATTTTGCTGATCAAAATAGCGCACCAAACAGGTCTGCATAATAATAACCTGGTTCAGAATTATTTACAGCAGAGTCATGATAGTTTCAGCTATTTTCCAAATAAACCAATTCTGCTCCTAAAACGAAATAATACCAGTGCAAATCTCTCTTATACACCACTTTCTCATGTGCGCCAAACACACACTGACACACACACACACACACACACACACACATGAAATGTATGCAAGCAAGTTTCATCATCAACTTAGACAACAGGTAGAGAGCAAATAAAGCTTACCTTTACACTTACCTTAGTTCTGCTAGCATCACTAGCGGTCTCTTGGTTCGGTGTTTCTGGAGTAAGGACGGCCGTCATCCTTGCTAACACTCCTCTGTTTCCATTCTGAATCCCTCTGTTTCTGGAGTACTTGTTCCTTCAATAGTCTCCTGTTTTTTCTATTCAAATAAGTCAGATAATTTCTGTTGTTTATACGCTGCAGTATTTCCTTATCCTCACGTTTTGTTTTTTTCTAGAAGACACTCAAACATGTTGTCAGTAGGTCAGGCTACCATTGGCTCGTGAGAGCTGGAGGGCGGGAGGAGACTGCAGGTGTAGTTTGATTGACACATTCCTCAGCAAATCATAGCGCTCACAGAGCGAGCCTGCAGTTACTGCTATCAGGTCCACTAAATTTATAAATTTTTCTAATATAACAAAGGAAAATGTTATATTTGGTACAATTGTGAAAGATCCCGTACAGGCTTCTCAAGGCAGACTCATTAGAGCTGGTGTTGGATTTGGACTAAAGAATACACATAGGCACAAAATGCTTCCAGCAGCTCGAACGGCTAAATGTAAAAGCTATAGGTTACTCCAACTCAATGTAGTCCACATAATCATTAACAACACGGCACTATAACAACTGAGGAACTATTTCCATAGGAGAGCTGGCATTGCTGACCTGAGTCTGCACACATTGAAGACAAATATGTCTTGAGCTGAACACTGGAGTTAATCACCTAACCATTAAAGGGACAATTCAACACCTTTTATGCCCAATCAGTGGTGATGCTATTACGTCAGCTGTCTCGGTCAATATAGCACGCACTGAGGAATTTATTGCTTCAATTGACTACATTTACCATCAACACTGATCGGACATCCACATAGAAGGTGTTGAATTTTCCCTTTAAAGGCTTACGTTATCATGGTCACTTCAGGGAACAAGTCAGAACTAAATGTATAGAAGTCTAAACATGACCTTTACAACCCGACCAAAGTTAATAAGTCAGTACAGGTTTATTTTAATTCGGTACTTGTGATGTCAGTTGTCTCCATAGCGATTTAATGTGCATTTGATAGCCGGTAGGTAGCTTCCTCACCATTGTCGTCTTCATATCAAGCACCATTATGCGTCATTTTCAGAAACATCAAAGACCACATTGTAAAGGGTGACAATGTACTGCACATGCTGGCGATGTGAATTTTAATGCTGATCGTCAAATTCAAACTTAACAGCTGTTGCGCACACATGCAGTAAATGTGCATGCACACAGATGTCCTCAACTCTCTGTCCCTACACACACACACACACTCTCTCTCTCTCTCTCTCTCTGATGAACAGTTGGTGTATATGTAACACTTGTCTGAGAGGAGATAGAAATAGATCAAGCCGTGGCTTGTCATAGCAGGAGTTAGCCATAATGACAAGAGGTGTTAGAGGCAGAGGAGACGGGAGGATGGGAAGAAGAGAGGAGAGCAGAAGCAGAGAGAGAGGTATGAAAAAAAAACAGAAGAAGGGTAGTGACAGAGCACGTGGGAGGGAGGTGGAGAGAGATAAAGTCAAGAAAAGTTGCTTGACTACAGGAGAGAGAAAATTAAAAGAAGAAAAGAAGGTATGCGAGGGAGAGAATAATGTGTTGTAATTTGCCTGGATTGAGGAAAGATAGCATGTTGATGAAAAGGGATTTGATTTGTATATATAAAAACTGTTTACGCGTCTCCACTTCCTCCAGTACATAATTGAAGCCAAAATATTCCAGATAGGGGAGCTGCCATCTTGAGCATTTGAAATCATTTGGAGTCAGAGTCTGCGCAGTTGTGATCGAGGGGCTGGAGTCGTGGTATCTAGGTCCCGCCCACACACCCACCCAAACCAATCACGAGCCGAGCTTGGTTGCAGCTTGTTAGCGGGAAAAGCATCAATCATGATATCTCACCCCCTTTTTATAGCATCACATAACTAATCAAAACTAAACTTATTAGAGAAATAAACACTTACACATCAGCGTGATAAGAACTACCTAAAATAACAGAAAGCATCTTTGGGAAAAATGTATTTTACTTTTTAGTTTGGCTCATGTCCCATCCGCTAACAGTGGTGTCCTGGATAGGTGACACTCATTGGTCATTGTCCAGTGATGCAGATATTCATTGTCTTGTTGGATAATTGAAATCAAAACAGACCAAAATCCACTGATATTCTTACCGTTATGTTTTGGTCTTAAAAGTTAGAAAAATGTTTTTCCAATGGTTTTAATGAATCAAAGTCAATTTGTTTACCTATATATAGCTTTGACAGAATGACCTCTTATTTGAAGGAATAAATACACTTGCCTCTGCAACCAAGCAAACAACTTTTCAAGCTGATTTGCCCAGTCAGTTTGTTTACTCCGGGGCTCTCTGTTCTCCTCCAAATGTCTGCAGAGGATGTGTCAAGTTGGCCCCAGGCAGGCTGCCAGCTTACCTGCAGAAAGTGTCTTCTTTTCCATAGAAATAGAAATAAATAGCCGCGGTGTCCACGGAAATGTATTGGTTTCTGTGATGGATATCTCCCCCTCTCTACTCTGTTGACCTTCCTACTTAACCTTCTCTTCCTCTGCCGTTTAGCATCCCAGCAAGAGAAGCGTCCCGCGCTCAGCCATGCGTACCGCCGACATTACAAACACACGCGTAAGGTGCACGCATAATGCACACACCTGCATGCACAAACAGAGACACAAACAAACGAAGCCATGCATAACAGATGTGTTATGACAGGTCTGATTTAATTTCACTTTCTGGGACATGAGGCACTGTGTGGCACTGGAAAGAGAAACAGATACACGGATGTGTTTAATAAGTTACGTAAACTCGTCTAACAACCTTGCAGCTGAAGAGAGGCAAAGAAAAACCACAGCCACTTAATATTTCACAAAGAAAAGTGTGGACAGATACAGATAAGCAGGTGAAGATTGGCATGCCAGAGGAATCTTGTATTTTAGAAATAGAAGAGACAAGCAAAATAGAGACAGAGAATGAGAGGAGGAGAGAGAGCGCACACTATTTGCTAACTTGGTGAAACAAAAGTCCACTTTTCAGCCCGATGACGGGTAATCGATGAAGAGAACAGGAGAAAATATGATAACATGACAGAACACAAAGAGAGCATATGCTGCGGCTGGACACAGAGGTAATGGCATACATATACACATGCAGCGGCACGCACACACACACACACGCACACACAGAATTTAAAGGTCATCAGCTAGTCTGACTACCCAGAAGACAGCTGACAATCAATAGAAGAAAGAAAAAGATGGGACAATAAGCAAGGAGGCTGTTATTTGGGTACTGCGAGTATTTTGCTCCCTTAGAGACGAGAAAACTTGGTTGTTGTTTCACCTGACCTTCAAATGGCATCAGCGGTCCAAGTAAAATTTCACTACATTTTTCTCCTCTCCGAGCAGCCATCAAAGCATTGTCAAAATGAGACTGAAAGTATAGGCCACACGCCACGCCACCATTTCACTGGAAAAACAACATATTTAGCCCGCCCGGCATGCCGCCACTTACCGCTTTACCTGGGTGTGCGAGCTGTATCCATCCTTTATCGGATTAAAGAAGACAAACAGCTCCGTAAATATGCTGGTTAGCACTGGCAGACTCTACTGTGCCATGCTCAGAACCAGCTCCTTCCCAGTGTGGAGATCCCTGGAGCAAACTAGGTCCAGTTAGCTCTACCCTCCAGCAAATGGAGCCCTAGACCACCGTCCATAGAGCAAACACAGCAAGAAGAGTCCCTAACTTCCAGATTTAATGCCCTGGATGAACAGGAGTTTCCTCCACTAAGGGGATGCCTCATGTCTCCCTCATCTATGGACACCGCAGGCTGAACAGTTGGACCGGCCTTCCCGAAGGAAGCCTGGCTTCTCCCCCCGGCTGTCACTCCGGTTCCGCGAAGGAACCGTGGGGTGTTGGTTACTCCACTGCATCCTGTGCCGCATCGCACTCCTCCCACGCCATCCCACTTCACGACTGTGATCATAGGAGACTCCATAGTCCGTAATGTCAGGATGAAGACAGCGAAAACACACTGTTTTCCTCATGCTAGGGTCCAGAAAATAGCAAGCACAATCCCAGAGATTATACGGGACCACCCATGGTTGGTTCAAATTGTTGTCCATGTGGGAACAACTGACATCCCGAATCAACAGTCAGAACTGCTTCATCCACTTTTTGAAGGTCCTGGAGACACACACTTACATCGTTGCATGTTTCTGACCATGCTGCTGTCCTTTTCAATGTTCCTCCAGTGCTTGCGGTCTCTAACTTGAGAGGCCCTCGACACTTTCGACCCACCACTTCACAGAGCATTGAGAATTTCTGTCACGCCTATCGGGCTTCTCAGCAGCTTGATCTGCTAGATTTCTCATGATTTGCAGAGGAGCTGGCTACTAGATTCATGCAACGATGTGCTGCCACTCTGGACGCTGTGGCTCCCTTTAAAGCCTGTGGCCTGTTTTTCTTTTGGGGGGGAGGTTAGATTATTTTTTTGGCATTTTCAAGCCTTTATTGATACGACAGGGGACAGTTTAGAAAGGGGGAGAGAGAGAGGGGGTGACATGCGAAAATGGCCGCAGGTCGGATTTCGAACCCGGGCTGCCGCGGTTAGGACTGTCAGGGTATTTGGGAAACAAGGCTTGTACCCAAACGCAGGTAAGGATGAGGAGATGGCAACAGACAGAGTTCAATGATTTAATAATGAAAAAGTTACGGAGAAAAGGGAAAAAGGAATAAACTTGATATACAAAACTACTGGAAAAACTCTCTCAAGGGTGAAACTCAACACACGAGGAGCGACAACAAACTGACCATGAAACAGGAGAAACACACACAGATTAAATACACAAGGAGAGCAGGATGATGACACACGGGTGGAACAAATCAGGGCAGGGCAGACAATCACAAAGGCGGGAAAAATACGATGGCAGGAAGTAAAACTAGACATGACACACAGTGAGTACATCAAAATAAAACAGGAAACACTGAACGAATGAAACAAGGAATAAAACAGACAACCGAAAAACCTAGAAACCAAAACCCTCTAGACAAACTCAGAGGCCTCTACAGAGATAACACAAGATATAAAGTCTTAAGTCCACCAGCCTCTGGGCACAGAGCCAGACTGTGACAGAAACCACCAGCGTGGTTGACAAATATGCTGCAGACTGATGAACTGGTGAGAAGCAGGTGTGCAGACTGGGAGGGCTGATGAGCTGATTGCAGACAGTTGTGTATGATGAGCCGGGAGGGCCACGCCCACACAGAGAGAGACAGACGGAGGAGCACTGGGAACACTGGGAACACTGGGAAACACTGGAGATCTTCAGGGGCTACAACCAATTCCCCAGGAAGAGCGCCGGTCGTTAATGCCAATTTTCATAGTGTGTCACGTGTCTGTCACGTGATGCCATTGGGCCTAAAAATACCTTTTCCCGTGGTCTTACATTGGGAAAGAGACATTTGTAACTCAGTGGATATTTTTTTTTGTTGAGGTGGATCAACTTCCCAGTATGAACACTTGAATAGTCCTTATTTAAAGGGACTGTTTGTAACTTCTTACACGTATAAATCACCCGGGTCGGTGTCCCATGCACGCTCGCATGTGCGCGCTCGCGTGTGGCTACGCTGTTCAGACTCAGACTCCAACACAAACTACCTCACGTGCATGCGCGCACACTACACACTGCAGAAGACTTCGTAGCTCTGAGAATATCTAGTGAATGTACAGCGGACGTTTGTGCAGAAATAAATGCTGCAGCTCATCCAGACCAACAGAGGTTTCCCGTGTCTTGTGAAGTGACGGGGCTCCGCGACGAGAAACGTTATCGTCTCCAACCGGGTGCCGGTGTCTCCCTCCATCCACGGTCGGGAGGCTGAAGCAGGAAAAGCCAACACTAGGATCAGCATTGATTCATGGAGAGACCTTCGTCTGGTCAGCTAACATTACTGCCAAGCAGGTGAAATATAGAGTGATATTGTGGTTTTAGCTGACGTGTGTCGTCTCACTGTTTTGAGCGATGTTCGTTCATGTCTATTTAGAGCGAGCACAAGCGCGAGCCCGACGCTGACTTTCGTTGACTTAGCGGCCACAGGTGTTGCTGTTAACAAGCATTTCTGATTCTTACAAACAGTCCCTTTAAATCATTAGGTCCTAAAAGTTGTGAAATGCACTGATTGTCGAATCCGGAGTTATTTCCTTTCCTCCGTTCATGTGAATGAGACCCAGACCGAGGCTGGAACGAGGGCTGGGAGGCGGAGTTAGCAAGCAGCGTGACGGCTGTGACCCCGTGACTGAGCCATTTGACCGAGCGGACGCTATTGTGCCTGCTCCATGGGCCCAATGGATGCGGAAGATTGCCGAAAGATCCGGGTACCTTTCCACTCGGAAGTCGAGCCATTTTGACTTCATGCGCCACTGATAAATTCTCATAGGAAAAAACAGGGCTCTGCCTCCAACGCTGTATCCAGTTCTCTTAAGACATCCATGGCTACAACAGCACACAGCCGTAACAGGGAATACAGTGACTTCTTAATGCTGAATAATGACAAATCTGAAGTGGTGTTTGGACCCAAAGCACACAGGGATCAGACTTTAGTTTCCCATGGTTTGCAGTGCACCTATGAGGCCAGAAATCTGGGAGTAATCTTTGATCTGGATGTGAACGTCTGTAAACATTTTAGCAGCATCACTAAATAAGCTATTGGTCAAATCAGGAGTATTGCCAAGATTAGATCATTTTCTTTCATTATAGTAATGCACAAACTCTCAGTCATGCTTTTGTCTCCAGCCATCTCGATTACTGTAACTCATTATTTATATAAATCAACCGCCTCAAATTTAGAAAATACCGCAGTTACAGGGCTCTTACAAGAACTCGAAGATATGAGCACATTTCCCCTCTTCTCACCTCATTGCACTGGTGTTCAGAATTGATTTTAACATTTTATTGCTTGTTTTTAAATCACTGAGCGGCCTTGCCCCTTCTTACATTATCGACCGTCTCAACCCTCACACCCTCGCTCGTAGGTTACTCCACAAATCGAGCGTAGCGTTAGTTCAGGCAGGCCATGATGTCAAGCTCTGCTCATAAGATGGCTATCAGCTTATAACAGCTGATCTTAAGCCAGCCCAATCAGCTGATCCGTCAGCTGACGGATCAGCTGATTCCTCTCTATGCATTCATTGGCAAATTATATACAGGGCGCCTTATTTAAGCTGCTTCAGCCTGCCTACCGTTGCTGCTTCCTCTACAAGCTGCTTGCAACCCACCTCCACCCCACCACCTCCTTTTAATACTGTTTCTAGGGCTGGGTGATATGGCCTAAAAATAATATTGCGATATTTTTAGGCTATATCGCGATACACGATATATATCGCAATATTTTCAAATATCCTCTAAGCACTTCATAAATGCTCAATTTAACCCTTTGATGCATACAATCACACCAATATTATGATCTTGTAGTCCCTGCAGCATATGTCTGCATTAAAACCTTCTTGTTTATATTCATTAGTGGTTTCACAGAGCAGAGCCATACCGCCAAATATACTGTATATATTACTGCAATGGAATAAGTTTCTTTGACTAAAGTGGTCCTGACTGAACTGCGAAAGAACCTTCCATTGGGAATCAGACAAGCTACCTCAGTGTCTTCGTTTAAAACTAAGTTTTAGAAAATGGGTTTTAATTTGAGTTTTTCTTTTTCTTTTTATTCATTCTTCAGATTTGTATTCATTTTATCTATGTTTCTATTTCTTGACTGCATTTGAGTTATTCTAATTGACAACATTTAACAAGCATTGAACAAAAATGCTCATGTCTTGCTCTGGGTTTGACCTTTCTTATACGTTGTCAGAAATTGCATTTGGCATGATCTCTCTCTATCTTTCGTCTGATGTAAGATTTTATCACAACTCATGCAGATGTTCTGACCTCTGTGTTTTAATTTATTATCAGTCTGCAGCCCCCATAATCTCTCTTTCTCCTAACACCGCTGTCAGACCGAGGACTATTTATATGAGGGTTTATGCACGTGTGTGTCTGTCTCCACGTTAAAGAGACATTCATATCAAGTCGGTGGCAGCACTCCGTGAAATGAGAGCTCTCATCCATTTTGAGTGATACTTAATGGAAGTAAAATGGGTTTACACAAGTGTGTGTTTCCTTGTGAGAGCGTGTCAGCATGGGATTATGCGTGGCAAGGATCAGTTGGAGTTTGTTTTGCTCTATTATTGTCACTAAAACCATTCGCGTTATATTGTTCCTGCCCGAATTAATGTGATCTGCAGTTTGTAGCCTTTGATGTGGTAATTTTGCTCGGCTGAATACACCTGAAACGTTTCCAAGATACAAAGAAGCCAGGAGGAGGGTTCCCGGGGAGCAGTGCAAGGACATGTTTCAAGGAATCAGGGGAGAAATATTAGTATGTAGCTGATATTTTACCCTGAGCGGCGAGGATAATAAAGGTATTTCTGAGGGATTAAAGCCTTCTGCTGCAGCTGGTGGCAAACTCTTTTTCCACCTCCGGCCATGTAGGAGAAGCCTGTACAGGTGCTGTTTAAGGCTTGTTTGTTTTGGAAATAAATGTGGAGTACGCCAGCAAGCATAGTCTCAGCTAATTACAGTATACACACACACACACACACACACACACACACA
>CAKAKR010058796.1:0-81269 GCA_916700685.1 Adelosebastes latens
CCTCTGTGTGTGACAGCAGCTTCATCTCAGCGTCTCTCCTCTTCAGCTCAGTGATCTCCTGCTCCAGCTTCTCCTGAAGCTCTTTGACTCGACTCACTTCACTTTTCTGCTGGGATCTGACCTGCTGCTTCACATCACAGCTTCTTTTCTCCATGAGACGGATCAGCTCGGTGAAGATCTTCTCACTGTTTCTCACTGCCTTATCAGCAGAGCGATTGACAGCCTCCACCTCCTGTTGGAGCAGCTTCACATCTTTTTCTCTGTCCTGGATCCTCTGCAGGATGTTGAGTCGACTCACCTCCAGCTCTCTCTGCCTCTCGGTCCTTTCTGCTGCAGCTGAGACGGTGTCGTGGCCATTATGTTCCTCCACAGAGCAGAGATAACAGATACACTGCTGATCAGTACGACAGAACATCTTCATCACCTCGTGGTGACGAGAGCAGATGTTCTCCTGGAGCTTCTTGGAGGGCTCCACCAGCTTGTGTTTCTTTAATGGAGCCACATCATAATGAGGCTGGAGGTGTTTCTCACAGTAAGAGGCCAGACACATCAAACAGGACTTGAGGGCTTTCCGTTTCCTCCCAGTGCAGACATCACAGGCCACATCTTCAGGTTCAGCATAGCAGTGATCAGCAGGAGCAGCTTGGAGTCCAGTCGTCTTCAGTTCCTCCACTAAATCTGCTAACATGGTGTTTTTCATCAGGACAGGCCTCGGAGTGAAGGCCTGCCTACACTGAGGGCAGCTGTAGATCTTCTTCCATTCCTCTCCATCCCAGTGGGTTTTAATACAGTTCATGCAATAGCTGTGTCCACAGGAAGTAGTCACTGGATCCTTCAGTAGATCCAGACAGATTGAACAAGAGAATGACTCTCGGTCCAGCTGAATTCCTTTCTGCGCCATTTCACCTCTCAGTAGCAACGACTGTCTGAGTTTCACTTCCTGAGAAGTGAATCAAGTTTGAGCTCTGACCTAAACAGCATGTGTTTGTGCAGTGAATAGGGCCTATCAGCTCTCACCATGTTGTTACACCCTCCTTCAAACTGTAGATCTGAAGTGGAGGGAACAAGGAAGTAAATAGACCAAGTGGAGCTGCTGTGTTTGAGAGCAGGAAGAGGAGGGAGGAGTTATCAAGCTTTGCTTCATTCCAGGAAGAGGAGCGGTTAGAGAGAGATACGTGTGTGTTTTGTTTATAATATAGAGATAATTTCTCAGTTTAAAAACACCGGAGCCATAAGCTTTTAGGAGGTAAACTCTTCTTTGTACCTCTGGGTTTGGAGACAGCTCGTCCGTTTTCAGAATTTGCTCTTCTTTTTTCCTGAAATACTGTTTGATGACGTTGATACAGCAAATGAAAAAAAAGAAGAATGAATTACTGCTGTAGAAGGAATGAAATCCCCAAAAATGTTTTACTTATGTGATAAAGTCTTTCAAATGTTTGTGTAGAAAACAGATTTAATCTAGAATATAATTTTGAGTAAAAGGTGTATTTTAATGTTAGATGCATTTAAACACATAAATCTGAAATGTTAGCTGTCCTGAATCCCACAGGACATGAATGCATCAGATCATTTGACTCTAATGGGAGATTACTGGCCTTATAATAAGTATATCCTAAATAAACAAATGCAAACTGCATGAAAACAATCAGTGTGATAAAGGACCAGTGAGTAACAATTAGGGGGATCTATTGGTAGAAATGTATGAGACAATATAAAGTTTCTGATGGGCTTAAAAACATGGTTTAAAACATGCAGACAGACTGAGTAGAGGAGCTTTAACCTCCACTACATCCCTGGTTAGCAGGATGAGGTCGCCCTCTTGTGTTGTGCATCAGGTTTCACATTTCTCTTGTTATTAACCTGCTGTGATGTTCACTGCAGGAAGACATGTCAAAACTTCACTGAGCCTTTGGCAGCTTCAAACAACATCATTAAAGAGACATTTAAATAGATGTAATATCACACTATGTCAGTTTGTTCACAGGAGTCACACCCTGTAACACTGATGCTGCATTCAGGTCACATGGGAAAGATGGTAGAGAGGAGTTTCCACTTTACAAATATTATTCTAACATCAGCTCTCAGGTTGTAAATAGTATTTTGGGAATGTGAGATTTGTTGGTTAAATTTTCTCTGACGTCTTGAATTCTGATTAAACAACATGGAAATATTTATAACCAAATGTAAAGAATCATCTACACAATATCTGTTGTCTCATGTGTTTCAGGACTCAACAAAACCTCCTCACACCCAAAGTTGACCAGACTGACTGACTCTAAACATGAACACTGGACTTTGTGGTGTTTCAGGAGGAAAACTGTCTCAGTTATTCTCTCATATTAGTTTCACATTGTCTCCATCAGCTTTGTATGATACCCTGGAATGAAGACAAGGAGGAAAATACTTTGTTCATGTTTGTTTATTCATCATGTAAACCTACAGTTTGTTCACACATCCCATCAGTAAAGCCTGTTAAATGACTTGTTCAGTTATTCCATGTATAATGAATGATCTCCTTATTGATTATGATCATGCTAAACAAATAAATTAAATAATAAATTTCTCTACAAAATGTGAGAACAAAATATCTACAGTAAAGGAAGGTCTGATGCTTTCTCTCTTAAGACTCATGCAGTGGGGGCAAAAAACAACCTACATATGCATCAATACAAATATTCATCAAACATTTAGAGCACAGAGAAGTTTACATATTCATGCAGAGAAATATCAGTTCAGGTGAACAAACATCATCATGAGCAGTGAAACAGACACAGGAAGGAGCGCCACCCGAAGACACTCACACATTTACAGAACAACTCATGAGAAGATGTCAAAGTACCACCATAATGTTTGATTGACAGCTGATCTCTGAGCACTGAAGAAATGACACAACAATCAGCTCTCAGCAACAAACATGGAGACAAAATGAGTTTAAGAGTTAAAACACAGAATTTAACCCTCAAATTACTTCTTTCTATTTCAGTTTACAGAACTCAGCAGTGTCTCCATCATAATAAAGACAAAGTCCAGCATAGAGAGGCTCAGTGAATGTGGTCTGGACTCTGTGGACGAGAGTCATGCTTTCAGAGACGCTGTAGAAGGACAGAATACCTGCACTGTGATCCAGATACACTCCTATTCTGGAGGACCGAGGACCTGAGATGGGAGTTTTGATATTGTTGTAGTAAAAACTATAACTGTTACAGTAAATATCTAATGCCCAAGATTTGTCATTGTATCCAAAACTAGATTCTCTCGACCCCCCGTCTCTCCTGATACTCTTGTATGCGACTGCTACATAACCTCCTATCCCTCTCCCTGCACCTCCCAGTAACAACGTCCAGTTAAACTCTCTCTACTCAGGACCTGACGATATGCACTGAATTTGTCTGGGCAAATCCACATTTAAATAGGGTTTGAAATGGGGTCGAAGCAGAAAAAAATTAAAAGTGGTAAAAAAAAAATATACATTCCAAAAATATACATTCCATATCAGCCAATGGCACAACTACAAAGATGGGTTGGTTATGTTATCATCATTATTTAGACTATTGAAATAACAATGTCAATTTTACAGAATATACTACAAAATGTCAGAAGTGCTTTTATCTCAGGAACAGCATTGCAACTGATGGAAACTGATGCTTAAAAATACCATAGATATTAATGTCAAAAATATTTTATACCAACAATAAAATCCAGTCTTTAGCTATCACTGTGGAGACTGAGGACATGGCCTTGATATTGTTTCTGAAATGTTCTCCTTATGTTTTAGACAACATAGGATATTAAATTCTATACAAATTAAATGCCTCACATTTTTAAGGCATATTCTGATACTTTTCGATTCCATATCTTTAAAGTTGACTCGTGTGAGACAAAAAATAAAATTTAATAAAAATTAATGAAATAAAAAGGTAAAATATAACAATAAAATCTGTAAAAAATAAAATAATTGGAACAATACAAATCCTTTTTTGTGAAGTGTTTGTCACGTTCTCTTCAGTTTTGAGTAAAAGTGAAAAGAAATAGGATAGAAATTCAATAATGAATGGTCTATTTGTATTTAAATATTTGTATATTTTATAAACTCTGGTTCACAGCTAAGCACAGACAGCTAAGGTTGGAAAAGCAAAGAGTAATGCAGGAGTGGGGACATGGACACGTTTTAAGAGTTAAAATACAAATTAATCAAGGCATGAGAGAAACCAAACGACTGTACTCTGAGAAACTCCAATAGCAGTTAACAATAAACGACTCTGCTTCTGTCTGAAAAGGGTCTCAGATAGATACCAAATGCAAACCTAAAGCCCCCCCGCCCCCACTCCGCTAACGACGTCTGCATGGCCAAAGACCTGAATGAGTTCTACTGTCATTTTAGAAGACAATGGGACAGTCCTGAACACCGAACCTGAGCACTGACGACGACTCATGAGAAGATGTCAAAGTACCACAATAATGTTTGATTGACAGCTGATCTCTGAGCAGTGAAGAACTGACACAACAATCAGCTCTCAGCAACAAACATGGAGACAAAATGAGTTTAAGAGTTAAAACACTGAATTTAAGCCTTAAATGACTTCTGTCTATTTCAGTTTACAGAACTCAGCAGTGTCTCCATAATAGTGAGGAAACAAAAGTCCAGCATAGAGAGGCTCAGTGAATGTGGTCTGGATTCTGTGGAGGAGAGACATGGTTTCAGAGACGCTGTAGAAGGACAGAATACCTGCACTGTGATCCAGGTACACTCCTACTCTGGAGGACGGAGGACCTGAAACATGAATTTTAATGTTGTTGTACCAAGATGCATAACTGTTACTGTCACAATCTAACGCCCAAGATTTATCATTGTGTCCAAATCCACTACCATCCCTGATCTCTTCTCTGCTCATACTCTTGTATGCGACTGCTATAATAGCTCCATCTCCTCTCCTCTCCACCTCCCAGTAACAACGTCCAGTCAGACTCTCTCTATTCAGGACCTGAGGCCATTCATTGAATCTGTCGGGGTGACTAGAATAAAACTGACTGCGACTCACTGCTGTTGCCTTTCTGTTCCCCTCAGATAGTATCAGATTTGGGTTTGCTGTGTTTGGATCCAGTGTGATTTCTCGTGAATATTGTAAGAACCCAGCTCTGGTCTTGGGCCCTGGTTGTGGCAGTAAAACATCCACTTCAGTCACTGTCTGTGAGACGTTTGTCCATTTCTCTCTCAGAACGTCCTGTAGTTCATCTCTGACTTCTGACACAGCCGCCGTCACGTCCTCAAAGTAGCTCAGAGGACGGATATTGATGCTGGATGAGTGTGTAGATTCACTGAGTGGTGACAGTGAGGGGTAGTTGAGTAGAATCTGGTTGTGATCCTCTGTGTGTGACAGCAGCTTCAGTTCAGCGTCTCTCCTCTTCAGCTCAGTGATCTCCTGCTCCAGCTTCTCCTGAAGCTCTTTGACTCGACACACTTCAATTTTCTGCTGGGATTTGACCTGCTGCTTCACATCACAGTTTCTTCTCTCTATGAAAAGGATCAGCTCGGTGAAGATCTTCTCACTGTTCTCCACTGCTTTATCGGCAGAGCGATTGACAGCCTCCACCTCCTGTTGGAGCATCTTCACTTCTTTCTCTCTGTCCTGGATCCTCTGCAGGATGTTGAGTCGACTCAGCTTGAGCTTTAAATGTTCATCTGGAGAGCAGAGATAACAGATACCCTCCCGGTGAGTGCAGCAGAACATCGTCATCACCTCATCTTGATGACGAGAGCAGATGTTCCCCCAAAGCTTCTTGGAGGGCTCCACCAGCTTGTGTTTTTCAAAAGCAGATGAGTCATAATGAGGCTGGAGGTGTTTCTCACAGTAAGAGGCCAGACACACCAGACAGGACTTGAAGGCTTTCAGTGTCCTCCCAGTGCAGACATCACAGGCCACATCTTCAGGTCCAGCATAGCAGTGATCAGCAGGAGCAGCTTGGAGTCCAGTCTTCTTCAGTTCCTCCACTAAATCTGATAACATGGTGTTTTTCATCAGGACAGGCCTCAGTGTGACGGTGTGCCAACACTCAGGGCAGATGACAGTTTTCTTCCCACGCTTTTCAAAGCAAGAGCGTTTAAGACAGTTCATGCAGTAGCTGTGTCCACAGGGAATAGTCACCGGATCCTTCAGTAGATCCTGACAGAATAAACAGCAGAAGGTCTTTCGATCCAGCTGAACTCCTTGCTGCGCCATTTCGCCTTGTGGCAGTGAGTGTGTGAGAGTTTCTCTGACTTAAATTAAAACTCTGCTCCTTTTGTTCATGTTCAAATGCTAATCTTCACTGAATGGGGCTTGTCAGCTCCTGCCCTATCACAGGTTGGTTACACCCATCTTCACACTTGCATATCAGTGAGGGGGAGGGAACAAGGCGACATTTGCACAGAGTGGAGCTGGCTGTGTTTGAGAGCAGGATGAAGAGGGAGGAGTTATCAAGCTTTCATGCAATAGAGAGCCAAAGTCACACCCCTTCTGGTGGACCGCCATGGGACCTTGTTTAAAAAAAAAAAACGAGATCAGTAGTCAACGGAGACAGATAAATCACAGATACCACAGTATCAAGGAGAAAGCGAGGCGTATCCTTGCAGATAACTCCCATCCTCTCTTCAGCTAGTTTGAGCTCAAGGAGGCGCTATAGAGTCCTTCTGGCAACTAAAAATGTGTTTAAAAAGTCCTTCATCCCAAATGCCATCAATATTCTTAACTCAACAAAGTGACTCAGCAGATCTAAGCCACATGAACTGTTTCAATATGTAACATAACCTGTCTATATATCTGTTTTTTAACAACAAATTTAATGTGTTTCCTACTGTGATCGGTTCTGATCTTTCTTTCTCTTCCTGGCTGATAAAAAGAACAGGAGTCGCTGGATAAAACACATCAAGTAAGATAACATTACATCTGTTCGTCTAACATAGCTAAGTTACGTAGCTGTGTGAAATGAGAGATGTAGTTCACTGAGCGGTTTCACACAAAACTAAATGATACGACGATAAACTGAGACTTTCTTGACTTGTAAATTATGTTTTAAATTGGCAAACATCATATGTGTGATTCGTGGCACAATTCAAACGGGATCAAAAATATATTTATCTCTCTTCGTTGACAACCGTTCATATTTTTTCCGACATAAGGTCCCATGAGGTCCACCGGAAGGGTCAGGACTTCACCTCTCTATCCAGCAGGAGGGGCTTTCTCTTAAAGGGGCAGTACACGTTTCACTGTCTTTTTCAACATGAAGTGAATATTAGAAGGAAAATGAAACATTTACACGTGGAGTTATTTCAATACGTTTTTTTTCATATTCTCTTTGGAAGGCCAGCTTCTTAACATGAATACAAACACTGTGTCTGTTTGTTACCAGCAAGCTAACAAACAATATTCTTAACTATTCATTAACTACTTTTTAAATCTATTGTAACAAAGTGCTTCACGGAAGAATGAAAAGAGAAGGAGTGAACAGGGCCGGCTCTAGTCCTTTTAGTGCCCCTTTAGGTAATCCAGATTTGGAGCGCCGCTCTCGGGTTAGGGTTCAACCCCTCAGAACTAAAACGGTTTTAAGACAAAAAATAACATTATTTATTTTCATAAATAACTGTATTTATTATAATATATATAAACAAAGGGTCTCTGATATCGTTGTCTTAAAAGTGTTTAGTTAGCTTCACTACAATTTCAATTTCACAACAAAAAAATACAATCCTTTTTTTGTCCATTAAAATATCATATTTGTTTTCATTGTTTGTTTTTGGTGCAAATAACTAATGACGAATTAATGACTAACTAGATTATCTGATAGAGATACAGTAGGTACTTCACTGAAACTTCACCAATGCGGAGAAATTCTCACATTCACACATCTGACACACTTTTCTTTTCGTGTAATTGTCTGTTAGATAAAAACATAGTAAACATAGTTTACTATCAAAACAGATAGTTTTGCTAAACACATTTGTGCGTGGGGATATTGGATTTTACCTTGTGGGGTCTACAATGTGCCAAGGGGTCTTTCACAAATATAATCTTTAACTATGCATTCTGTTTTATAAACTTGTCATATGTTTTTTTTTATGTAAAATTTAAGAAGTAACCAGTAACTGAGGAGGGAAAGGTACATTTCTCTCTGAATTGTAATGAAGTAGAAGTATAAATGAGAATACCTCAACATTGTATTTGGCTGCAGTACTTGAGTAAAAGTACTTCATTATCACTGCTGATTGTCTGAAGAAACAGCTTTTACATGTCGAGGACGGTAAACAGAAGGTCAGTTGTTCTCAGTAAACGACTCAGTTTCTGTCTGAATGGGTCTCAGATAGATCACCAAATGCACCCCCCCCACCCCCCACACTCCACTAACGACGTCTGCATGGGCAACGACCTGAATGAGTTCTACTGTCGTTTTAGAAGACAATGGGACAGTCCTGAACACCTGATTTACTTTTGAATTTAACTAATCCTTTTATTTTTTCAAAACTAATCAACAGACAGCACTCAAACTTATTAATTTCTTCATACCCTTAATATTAGAAAAGATTTACTGATAGTTGTAAATAAATCGGTTCATAATAAAGTATCAGCTTGAAATGAAATCTTCAAACACACCGTGGTCAATCTGAACTGCAGTAAGTGGAAGCATGAAGTCCAAAAGCACTTTTGTAAAACATGGGTGATTTATGTTGAAATAAAGGAGGGCAAACAGAAGTAAAACCTCCAGTCAGTGAGTATCATGAACCAAACAACCACTAATAAAGGCAATACTTTTAGATTTTTTTAAATTTTAAATGATGCCATCCTAGAAAATCTGTCTATCTATGCAACACAGTGGTTAAAAACTCTGCTCATTTCTCTGTGACAAAGCTGTTTTAGTGAGGAAAGTTTTATGGACTGAGACTGACTGCTCTAAACATGTAGTTAATGGTGACTCAGAAAGAAAACTGGCTCCGTTATAATCTTATATTATATTATATTGACTCCCTGACAGGGCTTGATTCCCAAAGTTGAAGTTGAAAGTTGAGTTTGCTTTTGGGTCTAACATGACTATGCCATTACAATGAAGGCATTTTAATTGTTTAAAAAGAAAGTGCCTTGCAGTTTTTGTATATACTCTCATATTAGTTTTACATATTTCTCCATCAGCTTTGTATGATACCCTGGAATGAGGACAGGAGAAAAATACTTTGTTCTTGTTTGTTTATTCATCATGTAAACCTTCAGTTTGTTCACACATCCCATCAGTAATCATGTACAGATTCACTTCATCAACACAATCAGTTGGTTTGAGCAGAATCTCAGTGATGTAAAAGACAATAATGACTGATCTCCTTAGTGATTATGATCAGGATAATTACAGTGACAAAGTGGTGAGAACAACATACGGTAAAGGAAGGTCTGGTGCTTTCTCTCTAAAGATCCATACAGTGGAACAACCTAAAAATCCAAAGTCAGTTCAGGTGAAAAAACATTATCAACATGAGCAGTGAAACAGGCACAGGAAGGAGCGCCACCTGAAGACACTCACACATTTAAAGAACAACTCATGAGAAGATGTCTGAGTACGCTTAAATGACTTCTGTCTATTTCTGTTTACAGAACTCAGCAGTGTCTCCGTAATAATAAGGAAGCCGAATTCCAGCATAGAGAGGCTCAGTGAATGTGGTCTGGACTCTGTGGAGGAGAGTCGTGGTTCCAGAGACGCTGTAGAAGGACAGAATACCTGCACTGTGATCCAGGTACACTCCTACTCTGGAGGACGGAGGACCTGAGATGGGAGTTTGGACTTTGTTGTGCAAAAATATATAACTGTTTTTGTCACATCTTAATGCCCAAGATTTGTCATTCCACCCAAACCCACATTCATCCCAGCCTCCTGCTCTCCTGATACTCTTGTATGCAACCACCACATCAACTCCTTCCCCTCTCCTCTTCACCTCCCAGTAACAACGTCCAGTCAGACTCTCTCTACTCAGGACCTGCCAACAATCAGTGAATCTGTCTGGGTGACTAGAATAAGACTGTTGTTCTGTCATTAATATTGCTTTTCTGTTCCCCTCAGATAATAACAGCTGTGTGTATGCTGTGTTTGGATCCAGTGTGATTTCTTGTGAATATTTTAAGAATTCATCTCTGTTCTTGGGTTCTGGTTGTGGCGGTAAAACATCCACTTCAGTCACTGTCTGTGAGACGTTTGTCCATTTCTCTCTCAGAACGTCCTGTAGTTTATCTCTGACTTCTGACACAGCCGCCGTCATGTCCTCAAAGTAGCTCAGAGGATGGATATTGATGCTGGATGAGTGTGTAGATTCACTGAGTGGTGACAGTGAGGGGTAGCTGTGTAGAAATTGGTTGTGGTCCTCTGTGTGTGACAGCAGCTTCAGCTCAGCGTCTCTCCTCTTCAGCTCAGTGATCTCCTGCTCCAGCTTCTCCTGAAGCTCTTTGACTCGACTCACTTCAATTTTCTGCTGGGATCTGACCTGCTGCTTCACATCACAGTTTCTTTTCTCCATGAGACGGATCAGCTCGGTGAAGATCTTCTTACTGTCCTCGACTGCTTTATCAGCAGAGCGATTGACAGCCTCCACCTCCTGTTGGAGCAGCTTCACATCTTTCTCTCTGTCCTGGATCCTCTGCTGGATGTTGAGTTGACTCACCTCCAGCTCTCTCTGCCTCTCAGTCCTTTCGTCTTTTTCCTCGAGCTCCTCGGAGGGCTCACCCAGCTTGTGTTTTTCAAAGGCAGGTGATTCATAATGAGGCTGGAGGTGTTTCTCACAGTAAGAGGCCAGACACACCAGACAGGACTTGAAGGCTTTCAGTTTCCTCCCAGTGCAGACATCACAGGCCACATCTTCAGGTCCAGCATAGCAGTGATCAGCAGGAGCAGCTTGGAGTCCAGTCTTCTTCAGTTCCTCCACTAAATCTGCTAACATGGTGTTTTTCAGCAGGACAGGCCTCGGTGTGAAGGTCTTCCGACACTGAGGGCAGCTGTGGATCTTCTTCGTATCCTCTCCATCCCAGAAGCTTTTTATACAGTTCATGCAGTAGCTGTGTCCACAGGAAGTAGTCACCGGATCCTTCAGTAGATCCAGACAGATCGAACAGGAGAAGGTTTCCCAGTAAAGCTGAACTCCTTGCAGCGCCATATCCAAACAGAAACTGTGCTCTCAGAGTGAAGCTGGCTGTGGTTTAAAGCAGGAAGAAGAGGGAGGAGTTATCAGGCTGTCCAGCAGGAGGAGGTTTTTGACTGGACCACAGCAGAGCGGGGGCGAGCCCTGTGTGAGTAATGGAGTTACACCATTGGTCGGTGGAGATGGAGCTTCCCCATTGGCTGTTTCAAAATGACTGTTATGTTAAGTTATGTGATCATTATTATTCAGATTATTGAAATAACAATGTTAATTTGACAGAATATACTACAAAATGGCGGAATCTTTTATCTCAGGAACATCATTGCCACTGATGTAAACTAATGCTTAATATAATATAGAAATTAATGAAAAATGTTTTATACCAAAGATTAAATCAGGGCTATCTGAGGACATGGCCTCGATATTGCTTCTGAAATTTTGGGAGTTTAAAAAACACAATTATAAATTCAATGCCTCAATTTTTTAAGGCATATTCTGAGCTTGACTTGCATTAGACAAAAGAAAATAATAATAATAAAAATGAATGAAATAAAAAGGTAAAATTAAACAATAAAATCTGAAAAAGGAAAGTAATTTAAGAAATTGAAAAGCTTTTTTTGGTGAAGTGTTTGTCACCTTCTCTTCAGTTTTGAGCAAAAGTGAAAAGAAATTGTATAGAAATTCAATAATGTATGGTCTATTTTTATTTAAACATTTGTATATTTTGTAAACTCTGGTTCACAGCTAAGCTCACATAGATGATGTTGGAAAAGGAAGAATCATTCAGGAGTGGGGACTTGGACACGTTCAAAGAGTTAAAGTACAGGTTTAGCACGCAGTGAGAGAAACTCAACGACTGTACTCTGAGAAACTCCAACAGCAATTCTCAGTAAACGACTCTGCTTCTGTCTGAAAGAGTCTCAGATAGATCACCAAATGCAAACGCAAAGCCCCCCCCCACCCCCCACTCCACTAACGACGTCTGCATGGCCAAAGACCTGAATGAGTTCTACTGTCGTTTTAAAAGACAATGGGACAGTCCTGAACACCGACGACGACTCTCTCCATCCTGGAGAGGGACGTTAACAGGCTGTTCAAGAGAAGCCACTGTACTCTACCTGCTCAGCATCAAACAGCAGACTCTAATCCAGAATGAACCAGATAAACTGCTTCTGCTGTTCTTTAGTTGATTGATATGAATTGATGAATCTGTTGCATTGATTTACTTTTTAATTTAACTAATATTATCTTTGTATTTTTCACAACTAATCAACAGACAGCACACTCAAACTTATTAGTTTCATCATACCGTTTAAATTAGTAAAGATTTACTGATAGATGGAAATAAATTTGTCCACATTAAAGTATCACCTTGAAATAAAATCTTCAAACACACTGTGGTTGACCTGAACTGCAGTAGGTGGAAGCATGAAGTAGAATGAGTCCAAGAGAAAACAACACTTTTGTAAAACATGGGTGATTTTGAGTTGAAATAAAGAAGGGCAAACTAAAGTAAAACCTCCAGTCAGCCAAACAACCACTAATAAATACAATCATTTCAGCTTTTTTAAATTTTAAATGATGCCGTCCTAGAAAGTGTGTAAAAGGTGAGGTATCGGAGCAACCCTCTCTCCTACAACATTATGTATACGTATGAGTTGATGTACTGAGAGTTGTGCACACAGTGTCACCAGCCTACTGACCGACATCCACGAGAGAACTCTCATCCGTAACGAGTTGGTGCAGGTTATGCATGTTCTCCTGCTCATGTATGATTAGTGAATATAGTGACATGGAGACCTGGCATTGTATGGTCGAGGCTAAGTACTATAGAATACAGTAACAGTGTGGAAATCACTCTTCTGTTGTCTGCCAACAGAATTAATGAAAACAGAGACAAAACTCAGAAAATTAAGGAAAAAGGACAAACAATAAATAATAAATCTATGGACACAGCAGCGGGTGCAACAATCATAATTAAGCCACATAAATTAAATAACCTACCACATCTTATAGAATCAACAGCAGAATAAAACATCACCAAAGAAGACAACATGGAGCGAATATAAACTCAACAGCAGCTGCATACACATACACACATATTAAAGTAAAGGAGAGCTGCACAGTTTTTACACTATGTATCACAAACACACAGACACAATGCTACGTTTCTATGCAACACAGTGGTTAAAAACTCTACTCATTTCTCTGTGACAAAGCTGTTTTAGTGAGGAAAGTTTACAGGACAGAGAATGACTGACTCTAAACATGAACACTGTAGTTTGTGGTGTTTCAGAAAGAAAACTGTCTCAGTTATTCTCTCATATTAGTTTCCCATTTTCTCCATCAGGTCGGTAGGATACCCTGGAATGAAGACAAGGAGAAAATACTTTGTTCTTGTTTGTTTATTCATCATGCAAACCTTCAGATTGTTCACACATCCCATCAGTAAAGTCTGTTAAATGACTTGTTCAATTATTTCATGTATTGATTCAATTTATCCACAAAATCTGTTTGTTTGACCAGAATCTCAGAATAATGAATTACCCTTTTGATTATGATCAAGATAATTAAAGTTAATAGCTCAGATCTGCCAAAGAAATGAATGTAAATGTAATTATAGATTTCTTTACAAATTTACAAAGTGGTGAGAACAAAATATCTACAATAAAGGAGGTCTGGTGCTTTCTCTCTTAAGACCAGTGCAGTAGAAGAGCGACAACAACAACAATTTGCATTATTATAAATATTTAAACATTTAGAGCACAGATAGGTTTAGATTTTCATGCAGAGAAATATCAGTTCAGGTGAACAAACATCATCATCATGAGCAGTGAAACAAACAAAGGAAGGAGCGCCACCTGAAGACACTCACAGATTTACAGAACAACTCATGAGAAGATGTCAAAGAATCACCATAATGTTTGATCGACAGCTGATCTCTGAGCAGTGAAGAAATGACACAACAATCAGCTCTCAGCTACAAACATCGAGACAAAACGAGTTTAAGAGTTAAAACACAGCATTTAACCCTTAAATGATGTATGTCTATATAATTTCATTAAAGAACTCAGCAGTGTCATAAATGTAATAAAACCAAAGTCCAGCATAGAGAGGCTCAGTGAATGTGGTCTGGACTCTGTGGAGGAGAGTCATGGTTCCAGAGACGCTGTAGAAGGACAGAATACCTGCACTGTGATCCAGGTACACTCCTATTCTGGAGGACAGAGGACCTGAGACAGGGGTTTTGATAGTGTTGTGCCAAAAGTTATAATTGTTTTTGTTACAATTTAACGCCCAAGACTTGTTATTGTGTCCAAATCTACATTCATTTGAGCTCCCTGCTCTGCTGATACTCTTGTATGCGACTGCTACACAAACTCCTCCTTCTTTCCACTCCACCTCCCAGTAACAACGTCCGATCAGACTCTCTCTACTCAGGACCTGACACCAATTAGTGAATCTGTCTGGGTGACTAGAATAAGACTGATGTTGTCTTTTTAATGTAGCTTTTCTGTTCCCCTCAGATAATAACAGCTGTGTGTATGCTGTGTTTGGATCCAGTGTGATTTCTTGTGAATATTGTAAGAATTCAGCTCTGGTCTTGGGCTCTGGTTGTGGCAGTAAAACATCCACTTCAGTCACTGTCTGTGAGACGTTTGTCCATTTCTCTCTCAGAACGTCCTGTAGTTTATCTCTGACTTCTGTCAAAGCCGCCGTCACGTCCTCAAAGCTGCTCAGAGGACGGATATTGATGCTGGATGTAGACTCGCTGAGCGGTGACAGTGAGGGGTAGTTGATAAGAAACTGGTTGTGATCCTCTGTGTGTACCAGCAGCTTCAGCTCAGCGTCTCTCCTCTTCAGCTCAGTGATCTCCTGCTCCAGCTTCTCCTGAAGCTCTTTGACTCGACTCACTTCACTTTTCTGCTGGAATCTGACCTGCTGCTTCACATCACAGCTTCTTTTCTCCATGAGACGGATCAGCTTGGTGAAGATCTTCTCACTATTTCTCACTGCTTTATCAGCAGAGCGATTGACAGCCTCCACCTCCTGTTGGAGCAGCTTCACATCTTTCTCTCTGTCCTGGATCCTCTGCTGGATGTTGAGTCGACTCGCCTCCAGCTGTCTCTGCCTCTCAGTCCTTTCTGCAGCAGCTGAGACGGTGTCATGGCCTTTATGTTCATCCAAAGAGCAGAGATAACAGATACACTGCTGATCAGTACGACAGAACATCTTCATCACCTCATCGTGACGAGAGCAGATGTTCTCCTGGAGCTTCTTGGAGGGCTCCACCAGCTTGTGTTTCTTTAATTGGGCTACATCATAATGAAGCTGGAGGTGTTGCTCACAGTAAGAGGCCAGACACACCAGATAGGACTTGAAGGCTTTCAGTTTCCTCCCAGTGCAGACATCACAGGCCACATCTTCAGGTCCAGCATAGCAGTGATCAGCAGGAGCTGCTTGGAGTCCAGTCTTCTTCAGTTCCTCCACTAAATCTGCTAACATGGTGTTTTTCACCAGAGCCGGCCTCGGTGTGAAGGTCTGCCTACACTGAGGGCAGCTGTAGATCTCATAGTCATCCTCTTCATCCCAGTGGGTTTTAATACAGTTCATGCAGTAGTTGTGTCCACAGGGAATAGTCACCGGCTCCTTCAGTAGATCCAGACAGATCGAACAGCAGAATTTTGCTTGATCCCTCTGATTTTCTTGCTGTGCCATTTCACCTCTCTGTGACAGTGACTGTCAAATAGTCTTACTTTCTCTGAAGAGAAACAAACTCTGTGCTCTGACGGACAACAAATCACTGCTCGTTCTGCTCTTGTTCAGTTGCTGCAGTGAATGAGGTTTATCAGCTCAACATTTCACAACATGTTGTTTACACGTATCCTAATACCTGCAGATCTGTGAAGGGAGGAACGAACAAATAATTTGATAGGGTGGAGTTCGCTGTGTTTGAGAGCTGCAAAAGGGAATGATTTTCAGGCTTCACTGCATTCCACAAAGAGTCTTTTTCAAGAGAAAGGGTGTGTTATCTGTCATTTACATAGCTGGACTTAAAGCCAGGACATTCAGTTCAGAACAGTTAGGCATTTAATTACCAGCCCGACAGTATATTGTTTTCACCTTGTGGGTCTGTGTGTTTGTCATCATGACAAAATGTGGTCCTGGAGACACCCTCTGTAGCGGGAACTTCCACAGAAGCGGTTTTGAGTACTTTGCCAGGTGTTAATACGTCTGTGTGTAGTGCACGTGAGGTTGAGCGAGCTGAGTGAAGGCAGGCAGAGGAGCAGAGGAGCAGAGTACAGCAGAAACTCCGGCCCTGGAGACCAAAGCTACGGTCTCCCCCGCATCCTCCGCCAACACTGTTTTGCAAGACGGACTTCACTAGATATAACTTTGGTGCTTCCGTGTAGTTTGTGTTGGAGTCTGAGTCTGAACAGCGTAGCCACATGCGAGCGCGCATGGGACACCGACCCGGATTGATTTATACGTGTAAGAAGCAACAAACAGTCCCTTTGATTAAACTAATATTATCCTTTTATTTTTTCACAACTAATCAACAGACAGCACTCAAACTTATTAGTTTCTTCATACCTTTAAAATTAGAAAAGATTTACTGATATTTGTAAATAAATCGGTTCATGATAAAGTATCAGCTTGATATGAAATCTTCAAACACACCGTGGTCAATCTGAACTGCAGTAGGTGGAAGCATGAAGTCCAAAAGCACTTTTGTAAAACATGGGTGATTTTAAGTTTAAATAAAGGAGGGCAAACCTGAGTAAAACCTCCAGTCAGTGAGTATCATGAACCAAACAACCAATAATAAAGACAATCATTTCAGCTTTTTTTTTTATTTTAAATGATGCCGTCCTAGAAAGTCTGTCTATCTATGCAACACAGTGGTTAAAAACCCTGCTCAGTTCTCGGTGACAAAGCTGTTTTAGTGAGGAAAGTTTTATGGACTGAGACTGACTGCTCAAAACATGAACACTGTAGTTTGTGGTGTTTCAGGAGGAAAACTGTCTCAGTTATACTCTCATATTATATTATATTGACTCCCAGACGAAGGCTTGATGCCGAAAGTTGAAGTTTGCTTTTGCTTTTGGGTCTAACATGACTATGCCATTACAATAAAGGCTTTTTAATTGTTTAAAAGGAAAGTGCCTTGTAGTTTTTTGTGAATACTCTCATATTAGTTTCACATTTTCTCCATCAGCTTTGTATGATACCCTGGAATGAAGACAAGGAGAAAACACTTTGTTCTTGTTTGTTTATTCATCATGTAAACCTTCAGCTTGGTCACACATCCCATCAATAATCATGTATAGATTCACTTCATCAACACAATCAGTTGGTTTGAGCAGAATCTCAGCGATGTAAAAGAGAACAATGAAGGATCTCCTTATTGATTATGATCAGGATAATTACAGTGACAAAGTGGTGAGAACAACATACGGTAAAGGAAGGTCTGGTGCTTTCTCTCTCAAGACTCATGCAGTGGACCAACCTAAAAATGCAAAGTCAGTTCAGGTAAATAAACATCATCATGAGCAGTGAAACAGACACAGGAAGGAGCGCCACCTGAAGACACTCACACATTTACAGAACAACTCATGAGAAGATGTCAAAGTACAACCATAATGTTTGATTGACAGCTGATCTCTGAGCAGTGAAGAAATGACACAACAATCAGCTCTCAGCAACAAACATGGAGACAAAATGAGTTTAAGAGTTAAAACACAGAATTTAACCCTTAAATGACTTCTGTCTAGTTCAGTTTACAGAACCCAGCAGTGTCTCCATAATAAGGAAGCCAAAGTCCAGCATAGAGAGGCTCAGTGAATCTGGTCTGGACTCTGTGGAGGAGAGTCATGGTTTCAGAGACGCTGTAGAAGGACAGAATACCTGCACTGTGATCCAGGTACACTCCTACTCTGGAGGACAGAGGACCTGAGAGGGGAGTATTGATAATGTTGTACCAAAATGTATAACTATTTTGTTTACATTCTAACGCACAAGATTTGTCATTGAATCCAAACAGACATTCATTCGACATCCCTGCTCTCCTGATACTCTTGTATGCGACCGCTACATTAACTCCTGTCCCTCCCCACTTCACCTCCCAGTAACAACGTCCAGTCAGACTCTCTCTACTCAGGACTTGAGGACAATCAGTGAATCTGTCTTGGTGACTAGGATAAGGCTGTTGGCGTCTCAGTGATGTTGATCTTCTGTTCCCCTCAGATAATAACACCACTGTGTGTGCTGTGTTTGGATCCAGTGAGATTTCTCGTGAATATTTTAAGAATTCAGCTCTGGTCTTGGGCTCTGGTTGTGACAGTAAAACATCCACTTCAGTCACTGTCTGTGAGATGTTTGTCCATTTCTC
Organism: Adelosebastes latens; assembly: GCA_916700685.1. NCBI lineage: Eukaryota > Metazoa > Chordata > Actinopteri > Perciformes > Sebastidae > Adelosebastes > Adelosebastes latens. The sequence goes on from CAKAKR010058796.1 coordinate 18,537, forward strand.
TCTCAGAACGTCCTGTAGTTTATCTCTGACTTCTGACACAGCCGCCGTCACGTCCTCAAAGTAGCGCAGGGGACGGATATTGATGCTGGATGAGTGTGCAGACTCGCTGAGTGGTGACTGTGAGGAGTAGCTGAGTAGAAACTGATTGTGATCCTCTGTGTGTGACAGCAGCTTCAGCTCAGCGTCTCTCCTCTTCAGCTCAGTGATCTCCTGCTCCAGCTTCTCCTGAAGCTCTTTGACTCGACTCACTTCACTTTTCTGCTGGGATCTGACTTGCTGCTTCACATCACAGCTTCTTCTTTCCATGAGACGGATCAGCTCGGTGAAGATCTTCTCACTGTCCTCCACTGCTTTATCAGCAGAGCGATTGACAGCCTCCACCTCCTGTTGGAGAAGCTTCCCATCTTTCTCTCTGTCCTGGATCCTCTGCTGAATGTTAAGACGACTCACCTCCAGCTCTCTCTGCCTCTCGGTCCTTTCTTCTTTCTCCTGGAGCTTCTTGGAGGGCTCCACCAGCTTGTGTTTCTTTAATGGAGCCACATCATAATGACGCTGGAGGTGTTGCTCACAGTAAGAGGCCAGACACACCAGACAGGACTTGAAGGCTTTCAGTTTCCTCCCAGTGCAGACATCACAGGCCACATCTTCAGGTCCAGCATAGCAGTGGTCAGCAGGAGCAGCTTGGAGTCCAGTCTTCTTCAGTTCCTCCACTAAATCTGCTAACATGGTGTTTTTCATCAAGACAGGCCTCGGTGTGAAGGTCTGCCTACACTGAGGGCAACTGGGGATTTGCCTCAGATCCTCTTCATCCCAGTGGGTTTTAATACAGTTCATGCAGTAGCTGTGTCCACAGGAAGTAGTCACCGGATCCTTCAGTAGATCCAGACAGATGGAACAAGAGAAGGTTTCCCAGTAAAGCTGAACTCCTTGCAGCGCCATTTCCAAACAGAAACTGTGCTCTCAGAGTGGAGCTGGCTGTGTTTTAGAGCAGGAAGACGAGGGAGGAGTTATCAGGCTGTCCAGCAGGAGGAGGTTTTTGATTGGACCGCAGCAGAGCGGGGGCGTACCTTGTGTTAGTCACATTTTACTCCTTGGCGTATCTTGACTTTTTCTTGTGTACCGGCACTTCTCACAAGCTCCTGATACTCTCCTCTGCCCTCTCCATATCAGGTTCTCTGGGAGATACATAACGTCCATTTTAGTTTTGTAAAATAATCTGTGAACTGTTGGTCATAACTTTGTTTTAATTTGTGAACAAATGTAATTAATGAAACATTATCTGAAAGTTTTCTGAATCTGCTCTTTTAGGACAAACATGTACAAGAATAATTAAATGTTCAGACGAAGGCTGTGATATGTGTAAATAATAAAATAAAAATTTAACTAGTAATAATAATGGTCCAAAATGATGTAAAATGGCATAGTTCTAATTCAAAAATCCTCAAATTTTGGTGCGGGAGGACCCCAAACCCAATATCTCCTTGTATCTTTTATTCATTGTAGAAATTCAGAATATGTCTCTATCCTGCTGCTAAAACCTCAATGATACTGAACTATAGGCTACAAATAACACTGGAAAGCACTTTAACTATTAACACTAAACACACCAGCTTAACCCTATAACGTTCCAGTGTGAATATTATTAGAGTATTATAGGCCTCCTACAGAAGATGCATAGCACAAGTATAATAATATAGCACTAAAACCACAGCTGATTATGACTGACACAGTACAAGATGCTTAAAGAAATAATGAATAAATAGGAATAAGTCACAAGAGATTGATGATACCGGCCGATACACACAACAACATGTGAATAAGAGAGAACTAGCACTTATTTTTTTCCCACTTCAAGCACTGTGTAAAAATACTCCATTACAACTAAAACGTCTGCATTCAAAATCCTACTTAAGTAAAAGAACAAATGCACTTTATTTTATTCTGCAGACAGTTGGCTCCTGTGACTGATTATTAGACTATAATAAACTATAATCCTGATGCATCAGTGTGCATCATGTTTTAACTACTTTATATACAGTTAGGGAGTAGTCCGTTAACAGACTGTTCAGGAGAAGCCACTGTACACTACCTGCTCAGCAGCAAACAGCAGACTCTAATCCAAAATGAACCAGATCAGCTGCTTCTGCTGTTCTTTTGTTGATTCATATGAATCGATAAATCTGTTTTTTCTGACAGAATTCCTTCATTTGTCAACCCAAGGCCTTTTTTTTCTGAAATATGTGCAGTACGGTGTTGTAGGAAATGCAGTGACTTGCATGGCTCCATGAATGACTAAAGTACGGGGTTTTAATTGTGGATTATTACTATTATTATTTACAAATTAATTTAACCTTCTGTCCTAAATAAATATAAATAACATTTATAATGAAATGAAATGGCTATGATGAAAGGCAAACCCTATGTAGAAAGAAAGGGCTGGCAGCAGCAGCAGGAACACTACCAGTGTGGAAACCACACACGTGAAACACGCAGCCGTTCAGCAAGGCAGCCGCAACGCGCTGCTGACGTGCCCAGTCTGGCCCGGGCTTGAGTGCTCCTGCAGCTTCTACTGTAGTCATACGTCATATCCCCATTTTAGCAACAACCTTCTACTTTTACTTTGAGCACAAAATGAAGTTATTTGTCAACATTTTTGTGGCTAATTAACTAAAATATGAAATATGAAATATCACAGAAATGCCAACATACACTGGAGGGTGGCTTTAATAGTCTCTTAAAGGTCCCATATCGTGCTCATTTTCAGATTTATGCTTGTATTTTATGTTTCTACTAGAACATGTTTACATGCTGTAATGCTCAAAAAACTCTTTATTTTCCTCATACTGTCTGTCTGAATATACCTGTATTTACCCTGTGTCTGAAACGCTTCGTTTTAGTGCATTTCAACGAAATTGCAATGAAATTGCGTTGCTAGGCAACAGTTTAGGTCCATGTTTATTTCCTGTCAGCTGATGTTATTTGCATCCAGTGCAACAGGAAATAAACTGGGACACATTTAGAATGTTTATGTTTAAAACCGTGTGATGATCTAAATATTGTATATTTGTGACATCACAAATGGACAGAAATCCTAACGGCTTGTTTCAAACGCACAATTTCTGAATACGGGCTGTGTATATTTCTCCGTATATTGAGCGTTTTGATAGTTTAACAGTATTTATATAGCACTTAAACCTGCTTTATAATATAAAAGACATGTATATCTCAATATGGGACCTTTAAATTGAGTCTCCAAAAATTCAGGCTCAAAAAAACAATGAGGAATGAGCTTAAAAGTGGATGAGAGTCTTTGATCGTCACATCGCTCCACTGTTATCAACCTTAAACTGGTGCCTGTGGTGCCCCTGCATGGAGAGGAGTTTGGTTCAAATCATTCAAAGTGGAGTTTCCGGAGCTTCTGGGCAGCGAGCGGTCTGTTCAGTGTTTCGTGTTGCCCCTGCAGAGCCAAACAAACGCGCCAGGTTCCTATTTTCAGTCAAGGATGTCATAACAGGAAGGCGGGACTGGAGACTGCAGGAGATCCTGCATCGTGTTAAAAGTGAAGCTCATTAAATCTCGCTGTTGCTTCGCTTAAACTTATAATCTTAAGTGATGAATTGAATGTTGTATTGTGTATCTGTTGAAGGTTGTGCAAGCAAATCATAATGAATTGACATTTATTTTGGTATTTAATGTATTTTTTTAAAGTCTAGTTTTGTTTCCATTAATTTGAGTAATGTTCATATTACTGTTATTATATTAAAGTTACTAAACAATTATTAGGTAGAATATGTAATTTAAGGCATCATTTAATATAAAAAATATAAATTGCAATAAATAATAGTAATATAATAAAATTATAAGATCATTGAAACAGGGATCTTCATTTTACAGAACATAAATAAAAAAGGGGCTTTTATCTCACGAACAGCATTGGCACTGATGAAATAGAACCCATTTTCATTCACATATCTTGAGGTCAGAGGTCAGGGGACCCCTTTGAAAATGGCCATGACAGTTTTTCCTCACCAAAATTTGGCGCAAGTGTGGCGCGTTATTTATCCTCCTTCCTGACAAGTTGTATGACATAGCTTTAAAACTGAGTCCTAAAAATCGCGTTAATGCGTTAAAGAAATTAGTGATTTACATTAATGCGTTATTATCACATTAACTTTGACAGCCCTACCTTAAAGTAAATAAAAATGGATGAAATAAAACTGTAAAATAAAACAATAAAATCGGATCCGTCATATTCTCTTCAGTTTTAAGCAAAAGTGAACAGAAGTTGGATAGAAATCCAATAATGTATATCTATTTGTATTTCAATATAGACATAATACCCTGGTTCACAGCTAAGCTCAGACAGCAAAGGTTGGAAAGGACATGTTTAAAGAGACAAAGTACAGGTTTAGCACGGCGGTGAGAGAAACTAAACGACTGTACTCAGAGAAACTCCTACAGCAGCAAACGACTCTTCTTCTGTTTGAAAGGGTCTCTGCATACCTAAAGCCCACCCCCCACTTCACCATCGACTTGTAAAGGTCCAACGACATGAATAAGTTGTACTGTCGTTTTGAAAGACAATGGGTCAGTCCTGAAACCAACAACGACTCTCTCCATAACAACGAGAGAACATAACCCCCACCCCCCCCGCACTCTCTCTCTCCATTCACCCTGAAGTACTGTGCTGATCCAGCCCGTTCTCATTCATAGGGCGTCAAACACCGATGCTTTGTCACGGAAATCTGCGTTTAATACTGCCCAACAAGAGTTGGCAGTGAGAACTGAGGAATATTTAGACCACTAAAAAGACTGTATCCTCTATCTGTCATTAGTAACCCTTACAAAAAAATAAGTATACTTCAAGTTTATTTCATGATGTAAACTTAAGTATAGTTCAAGTATAATCCCAAGTATAGTTTATGTAATAAGCATAATAATATCAATGTATGAGTAGTATACTTGTAAGTGTCGTACTTCAATACATCTTGGGACTAAATTGGCCCACTTTTTAGTTTATAAAAGTGTACTTTAAATGTAAGAGTAGTAAACTTTGAGTACACAACTAGTTTACATCCAAGTTGTATTTTGTACTGCAACTACAATATGAACTATACTACAAGTGAACTTATAGGTATACTGTTAGTTATATACTTGTAGCCCACTTTTTAGTTTATGAAAGTACACTTTAAAGAATACTCTCAGTAAACTACTAGATTAGTAGTTTTTACTGCAGGTTCTTTAAGTTAACTTATAGTGCCAAGCCAATTATACTTTAGACTTTTCTGTATATTTGTCGGTATAAGGCAAGTGTACTTGGACTTTTCTGTATACTTTTCAGTATAAGCCAAGTATACTTGGACTTTTCTGTATACCTGCCAAGTACATTTAGACTTTTCTGTACACTTGTCGGTATAAGCCAAGTATACTTGGACTTCTCCGTATACTTTTCAGTATAAGCCAAGTATACTTAGACTTTTCTGTATACTTGTTGATATAAGTCAAGTATACTGAAGTATAATTTTGTTAAGTTCATCTCTGATAAGTACATAAAAAGTAATCTGAATGCATACTATGCATACATACGTTTTAAAAGAAGTATACTAATAGCATACTTGAATAAACTTCTTCTTTGTAAGGGAAACTCTGAGCCAGGACAGCAGCTCTCTGCAAAGCTTTAAGTCTGAAGGAGTGTTGATAAGACTGGAGGAGAACGTTACAGCTACTCTCCCATAGTTCCTACTTATTCTGCTCGACACTGTGTGCAGGACTCAGGAGCAACAACCAGATGGTGATGTTGTGCTCGTCTGCCTGAACTGAAATCTTGCAGACTTGGTTTCACTGAAACTAAGCAGGCGCTGACTCTTCTTCACTTGCTGCGCATCACTCATCTGCTGTGAGCTGCTCTCCAGAATCCCACCGATGGATTAGATTTCCTTTTAATTGTGGCTGCAGGCGCTCACTCTTTGTTGTATCAGACAGGCTAAACCGACTGTGGCAGTAAAACAGCCTTTTGTTTTCAATAAACCCATCAGACACACCACTGTTAATAACGTAGTAAGCCAGTGTAATGTTTAAGCCAGATCTGATAAAAAAGATTCCTTCATAGGTTAGCGAAGTTTTCCAAAACTACTTTAAAAGTCCAACAGATACATTTCAACCACTGACAGAAATACTCGAGGAAAACTGTTTTGAGAAAGTTACTTTCCAACTCTTTTCAATTCACTTTCCCCCCCCATTTTACTTTACTTTAATACAGACCACAATTACCATGCCCACCATGTTCTATCTAGAGACACTGACGAGCAGTTATCACCTCATTTCACACCATTCGTTTTACCACTTTCATCTCCTTCAGATTTTAACAGACAAACCAGATTACAGGGAAAATGGAGGAGCATGGATGCCTTTAGTGGCACCATTAGATAAAAGGTGTCTTATATTCATTGTATCTAAATGCAGCTAAACTGTACATGTAGAGTCTTATTAAACCTTAAAGGGCATTCAAGTCAGTTTTTTTCCACAGACTCATGGGAAAGAACAGGAAAAAGCCGACATGGTCTCATTCACAGGGCGTTAAGTGCAGCACAAGGCACGCTTTAGTTAATGTAACTACAATGTAAACCCATATGAGTAAATGCTAAACGCTCAGAGAAAGTGCTCCGGGAGTGTGTTGACGTAGTATAAACACAGACAAAAAAAATAATATAAATATATATATATAGTAGAGTCTAATGTAGCCTTGAGTTGCTAGCCTTAAAGGGATAGTTTGAGTTTTTGTTTTGAAGTGGGGTTGAATGAAGTATTTTTCCATAGTAGGTGTATTACCTACAGTAGATGGTGGTTGGCGGCGGCACCGTAACAAAGCAATACAGTGCTTTCGACAGGGACGGCATTAAAACATATTTTAGTACCTATAGGAAAAGCTCACGCATTGATATCCGTTTAAGTGTATTCTGTATTTCAGCCCAGTCGTACAGCAGTTCGTGAAATATAGTCACAAAATGTAATGTATTGATTTGTGTGCATAGACACAAATTTCAATTTTTTTTCGTGATGGTCAGCACGAAATCAATTCGTATGTAATCCACGAATAGAGAGAGGCGAACGCCGCATAGGGAGGTCCTTTTCCCTGGAGACCTATATACATATCCCGTGTGAAACCAGAAGTCAACGTTGTTTTATTTGTCACGTAACTTCCATGCTTAAGTTATAGCACTTCCAGTGTTACTTTAAGCTAAACCACGATCTTTACCTCAAGCTAACTAAGTAGTTTTATTTTGAAAAGACTGAAGCAGAAATTGACACTTTGTTGAAAGTCGTGCTGAGCGTCACGAAAAAAAAAAAGGCAAATTCGTGTCTATGTACATGAATCAAATAGATACAATTTTGTGACTATTTCACAAACTGACGTGAGACGGTGTTGTATATTTAGAATATTTTCCTACAGCGAACTGAACCGAAAGTGAATCGTATTTGTGCTGTTTTTGACATCTGAGCCTGCTGGCTTCGGAGAGAGCATAGATAAGTTTTACTTTCAGTTCAATTCCCCGTTGGAAAGGACGAGGAAACGGCTGTCTGATGGCAAGATAAAGTGGTGAAAATATTCTAAATATAGAGTACACTTCAACCGATATCGATGTTTTTAGGTGAGCCTTTCTTTTAGGTGGCTAAAATACTTTTTTCTGCCGTCCCCATCCACAGCACTGTATTGCTTTGATCCGGTGTCGGTACTCCTGTCTGTTTCTCCAAGCTAAGGGCGCGACGACCATCATCTACTGTAGGTAATACACCTACTATGGATAAGCACCCACTTCAAAACACTATCACAACTATAACTTAGATGTAGAGCGGGCTACAGGTCTGGTAAACTCACTCCACTCTAACTCCACACCTCCAGATTTTTTTCATTTTCAAACTTAGTGTTAGTTTGGGCTTAAAATAACTACAGTTATGGTTAAAAGAAATCCCGGCCAGAAACTCCCTCTGGTCAGAGAGAAACTTCTGTCTCATCTGAACCAGCCACAGAATTGGACCTGACCTCAACGAGGTCCAACATTTGGCTCCGTGGCCTCCCAGCATGGCTCTTTAATCAGCTCATCAGCAAACCACACAAAGCAGCCAGCTACTGTATAGGATGTGCACTGTACCCGTTAATTGCAGAATTAGTGTCTCGTTCCAAGAATATGCTGGTTAAGGTCAGTCACCTGTAAACTTTAGAAGCCACTGACATGCTCTCAGCTTGTTTACATCCCTTTGAGACGTGTAAACAGTTCACTGTAGGTTCAGTGTGGATACAATAACTGTCATGACAGATAACCATGGTGGAGTCAGGTTTTACATGCTGGGGACACACAATGAACCATCTCTTGTGGAGCATTACCCATCCGTGCATGATATTCTCTCTGTTTAGACCCCTATAGCGAGAGGAACATCTTCATTATTGATGACAGGATGCAGAATATCAAGAATTCCTCATGGGCACCAAACTGGAATGTGACTGGAGCTGCCAGAGGAGGTATCAGCCTTGAACGCATGCACTCACACTCACCATCTCTATGCAGAAGATATGCTCTTTTTTTAGATTTAAAATACTAAAAAGGAATTGTTGAGGCTGTTTCTCTCTCTCTCACACACACACAGTATGCAGGAAGCCAACTGAATTCAATCCCAGTATCCCTGTTGTCGTGGTGACAAAGTGTAGCATGTGCTTCAGTATTGTTCCAGAGACTGATTCTCCTCTTGGCAGCGGTGGAGGAAGTTAGTAATAACTTTATTGATACAGAACTTTTCGGCAGGACGACATCGACTTCCAAAACAAGTCACTGTTGTAAAATAAATGTGTTTAATGACAACACAGACTCATGTCAGTTCGTACCACAGTTATGAAATGTAATCTATTTGATCCGTGAACATAGACACGAATTTCCCTTTTTTTCATGACGCTCAGCACGACTTTCAACAACGTATTTTTTGTGTGTTTTCCTACGAATGTCCAGCAACACGTGATGCAATTTTTTGCTCCAGTCTTTTTAAAATCAAACTACTTAGTTAGGTTTAGCTCATGCATTAGCCGAGGCCGCAATGACGGCAGTGGTTGTCCTTCCTTCATCCGTCAGCTTGGTTCTTGGGGTTCCCCAAACGGAACACAGTGTCAAAAGCTTTCACAGGGTCCGTTTCTGTAGTAGCAGACCATCACAAAGAAGGTTTCCATTTGTAGTTCAGTCAGTCAACTCACTGGAATAGATTATTTATGTACAGCATTTATGGTTTGGTGTTCAGGCTCCCAACAGGGAAACATCAGGCTCAGCTCAGCTGGGAGACACATTTCTAACTCCTCCGCCGTAGAAGGAAGCTAGACTGGGAGCCTACAGGTGGATGCTGGGTAGAGGGTGCTGACAGCGGCAGGCGGCAGCCAGCAGCAGCTTTCAGGAGGGGTGGAGGGGTGAATGGGTGGGTCAAACAAACACAGGACTTTCACCCAGGAGACCGCTGTTCATGTCCCGTGTGAAAGCGAAAGTCAACGTTGACTTATTTGACCTTACTTATGGTTATATCTTACGAATGAACATTCCGTAAGATATCATACGAACCCTTGTATGAGGATACGTTGCACAGACAGAACTAATCTGGTCCATCAATACTCAATATGCCTCCCTTGAGAATAAATGAATTTTCAGTCATTTGTTGTATCGCTGATTGTGTTTATCTGCTGACGTCAAGCTGTGCACATTACTGTCATTGCTGGTTTCTCACAGCATGTTCCTCTTTATCGGAGTTTCTATGTGTTTTTCTGTAAATGGGTGACAAGGCGAGTTGAATTTTAATGGTTGACTGGGAGCATTGACTATACAGTATATCCTTCATGATGTGTTGGTTCAAACCTGTTTTTATGTGCATGCAGGTCATCCATTTGCTGCTCTGAAAAGCACTTTGCGCTGACCCTTTTTTACAAGTATTAATTAATGACAGAAAATACAGAAATTATACGATCACAGCTGTAAATTAGAGCTAAAAATTGACCCATTTTCATTCTGAGTGGAGTCACGTCCAGAGTGACGCGTAGATGGTGGAACAGAAAACACAAAGGCACTTTCATAAACTTTATAGGGCACGTCTTTCCACAGAGAACAGAATATCTTGAGAGCTTCCAGCCAGGAGATACTAATTTGCTGTCAGGCAGCTCTGAGGGAGCATCATAATCGTAGAAAAAAAGATTATTTCATGTGTGACAGCGACAGTGAGTGGTGATGTTATCCTGAGGACGTCAGCCAGGCTTGTGTGTGTGTGTGTGTGTGTCATCTGAAGACATTTTGATTCTAACACGACGTGACCGAGAATCCAGCCGCCCTGTTACAACATGGATTTCACATGTAGCGGTGAAATCCAGATAGTCGATTGAGTGTCGTCTGCCATACAGTTTTACATCCCCCCTCCGCAGTTAATATAGTCCGGTACACAGATCACTACACCAGTGGTTAAAGGAATAGTTTGAAATACAGAGCTAGCGGCTGCAGCTGTGTCCGAAGTTACTCCCTCGTGCACCCTATATACCAAAAACTAACATGTTTACTGTATAAATAAGTGAATAAATAGTCAAATTGGATTTTGTCATTGCCAGTTTAATGTTTGTATATAGCAGTGCTGTCAATTGATTAAAAACGTTTTTTTTATCTGTTCAAAATGTACCTTAAAGGGAGATTTGTCAAGTATTTAATACTCTTATTAACATGGGAGTAGACAAATATGCTGCTTTATGCAAATGTATGTATATATTTATTATCTGATATCAATTAACAACACAAGACAATGACAGATATTGTCAAGAAACCCTCACAGGTACTGCATTCAGCATTAAACAATATGTTCCAATCATAACATGGCAAACTGCAGCCCAACAGGCAACAACAGCTGTCAGTGTGTCAGTGTGCTGACTTGACTATGACTTGCCCCCAAACTGCATGTGATTATCATAAAGTGGGCATGTCTGTAAAGGGGAGACTCGTGGGTACCCATAGAACCCATTTACATTCACATATCTTGATGTCAGAGGTCAAGGGACCCCTTTGAGAATGGCCATGCCAGTTTTCCCTCGACAAAATTTAGCAAAAGCTAGTATGACATGGTTGGTACCAATGGATTCATTAAGTTTTCTAGTTGATATGATGCCTGTTTCTGCAATCTAGCTTTAAAACTGAGCCTACAGCCTAAAAATCACAATTAATGGCATTAAAACGAATTTCCGTTAACGTGTAAGAATTGTTGACTTCTAAATCATTTTGTTGAAAAAGATTCATATACTCAAGTTTGTTTTTTTTCTCTCTGTGATGTCAAATCCTTTGACACTATTTCAAAGTTCCACATGAAATATAATAATATTCGGAAATGCAAAGGTCTCCATGTAATTTTCAGTGCAGGTGAACCTTTCAACTTGATCATTTGAAATTCTGTTCAGGTTGCAAACGGCTGGAAGAGATCCTTGAAGAAAAGGACGTGTTGTGCTCATTTGTTGTCGAGTAAGAGCTCAACAAAAGCTCAGAAACAGGAAATCAATTTGAATTTCATTTGAATCAATGACGGTTCGGGTGATTGACGGCGGCCCGATTGTTGCAGATTTGCCACACGTCTTGGCTTTTGTCGGCTGAGGCGGAGTGACAGCTCACCCTCCCGACGCCTCTGGTTGTTACCGTAAGGACGCGCTCCGCCGGTGACCCCTGAACCCCGGCGACGTCAAGCCTCCACCGACCACCACTTGCCCCACGCCGCGCTGTCAGTCTTATATCACCCGTTCCCCTCAGTTATACACACAAACACACGCCATGGCGTCCCCTCACAGCTCTCTCAGACACAATCTCACCATATTCAAGTGACGGGTAGAGGACACATCAGAAAGAACAAATGAAGAAAAACAATCCGAGTGCTGTGCTCAAGGCTTGGACCCAAACACAGGTAAGGATGAGGAGACAGCCGGCAGAGTTCAATGATTTTATAACGAAAAACTTAGAAGGTAGAACAAAAATGCAGCTGATCCGGCAGAAAGGTCAGCAGAGTCAAACCAAACAAAACAAAAGTTTGGTCACAAATGGATAAAATTAATAATCTTTATTGTCCACAAATGTGGAAATTTACCTTCGGCTTCACAGTTTGGTTAAAACACATCATAGTGAATCACAATAAATACAATAAATAGCACGACATGCACAGTGCTGACAACAATAATGTGTGAATGGTGTGTATGAATTTAGTAAAGTTATTGCATTTAGAAAGACTTTTTGCGGCGGATCTGTAGCGTCTTCCCAAGGGCAGTTTTATAAACTCTTTAAAACGGGATCAGACACAATTTGTCAGGCTTTTTGTTCCGCCTGTGTTTTATATCTACATCCCAGTTGTTTTTGTTATTTCCCAATAATTTTACTGGCCATGTATGTTCTTGCTTATACCGAAAGAATAGACTTGAATGGGAGAAAAACTCAGACAAGAGTGAATCACATGAGGAGAACGAACTCACACAGAGACAGGGAATCACACAGACTAAATACACTGAGGAGGTGAGGATAATTAGGACAGGTGAGGATAATTAGGTGCAGGTGAAACCAATCAGGGCGGAGTAGACAATCACAAAGGCGGGAAAATCCAAAGGCAGGAAGTAAAACTAGACATGACACACATGGTGAGTATATCAAAATAAAACAGGAAACACTAAATGAAAGAAACAAGGAATATAACAGAAAACCCAAAAACCTACAAACCAAAATCCTCCGGACAAAATCAGAGGCCACAAAAAAGATAAACACAAGATAGTCTAAAGTCTTAAAGGTCCCATATTATGCTCATTTTCAGGTACATACTTGTATTTTGTGTTTCTACTAGAACATGTTTACATTCTGTAATGTTCAAAAAAACTTTTATTTTCCTCATACTGTCTGCCTGAATATACCTGTATTCACCCTCTGTCTGAAACGCTCCGTTTTAGTGCATTTCACAGAATTGCAACGGAATTGCCTTGCTAGGCAACAGTTTGGGTCCATGTTTACTTCCTGTCAGCTGATGTTATTAACATACACTGCAACGGGAAATAAACTGGGACACATTTAGAATGTTTACATTTAAAACCGTGTAATCGTCTAAATATTGTATATTTGTGACATCACAAATGGACAGAAATCCTAACGGCTTGTTTCAAACGCACAATTTCTGAATACGGTCTGTGTGTATTACTCCGTATATTGACCGTTTTGAAAGTTTAACAGTAATTATATATGTTTTTTATTAGTGGCTGTTAAAGAAACTGCAGTAAAGACTCAGTTTCCCCCTTCTGGAGGACTCTGGTTTCCACGCACAGCAACCAGCAACATTAAGCCAAGCGCTCAGTCATCGCCCTAACATGGACCCCCTTCCCCGCCCAGCCCACCCTCTCCCTCCCAATTAGCGGCGCCATCGCCTCAAGTCGCTCTGTCAGCTCTGATAAAGGCAACTCGTCTTCGCAGAGATGACTGAACATCCAGCTCGCCACCTCCAGGCCGGGCAACCCCGGGGATGGAGCCGGCATGTAGGAAGGACACGGGAGAGGAGGAGGAGGAGGAGGAGGAAGAAAAATGAGGGAAAATGAAGTAGTTGTAAGACTTAATGTCAAGTTTTTCTTTTTTTTTTTTTTTAAATTGTGTGTTCCATCTCTGTTGCCGAGTGTTACTCAGTCAGACAGTTTGAATGTGGCATCTTTTTCTTTGCATTTTCCATCAAATTTGAGCTGAAAAAGTGCAAGTGAAGCTCTTTCCTTCATCTCTTTTGACTTGACGCCCATAATTACCGTCCTTCGGTTCACTTCAGACTATTCAGAAAAATGAACCACTTTCTTTTTACCACGTGCAACCAGACTGAGTGTTTAGTTCATTGAATATTACAGCTTTCATGGACTAATTATGTTGTATTACTAATATGTTTCTGTTAACTGCTATTTATGGTCATCAAACAGGTCTTTTTATTCGTCCTAGATACACTCACATCGTCCTCAGTACAGCTGGATTTCTGCAGAGAGATCAGAGTGAGGAGTGTTCGGCAGCTGTAATGGTGCAGTGTTTGGCTCATCATTAGCAGGTATCATACTTGAGAATATCTACTACCCTATTTATTTTTATAGCCACTTCTCGAGTGGTATATGTGTCTTTTTTTCTTGAGGAAATACATAGGCTAACTACTGTCAGCATATCTGTTATTTTAAATTACTCTCTTTTATATTTATGAGATACAATTGGCCACAAAGTCTGACTATTATTCCTATAACTGTAGGCAGATTCTGGATCCATACGTCACCTTCGGGAACAGAAATGGGTAATTTAGTGTATCCTTAAAACACACTTTCATACAATCTTAATTGTATTAAAAATGTCAAAAAGTCCCCATTCATTTCAAAACATTTTTTTTTATTGTCATAAAGAGTTTCTGAAGTTGGAGCTGTATTTTTTTGGTTACTTGATTAACATTTCCGCCTCTGAATGCTTTCAATCTTTTTATTGAATCAGAAAACATGTAATATTTGTTCTATAGTTTCCCCATAAGCCTTATATGAAATGTATTTTTACTTTTTTTGCACCTTATTTCAAGTAGCAGCTGCTTGTTATGTACCAAACTTTATCTGATCTGTCCATGTATGTCTGTCCTAGTATGTATTAATTATCTGTCATAGTTTAAATCATTGTGCCAAGTTCATTAAGTTAATAAGTCAGTTAATTTGAAAATAAAGAATGTCAAAGAAAGATGAGTTATTGGCCTTTTAATATTTATTCATTTTATCGCTATATATTTTATCAATGTTTGTTTAACTGGCCCTTGGCCTCCAAGTTGCAGAGCAAATTGTAATATACCTGCAGTAAAGCGTTGGTATCCAACTTAAATTCAGTGTATTGAGTTTTTCACAGAACAGGTCAGAAAGTAAACAAAACCCAAAACAGGTATTTAAATCAAAATTCTAGCTGGCTATCGCCATGGTAACACAGCTAAAACCCTGTTCCGCTCTGTACACCTCAGTCTTGTTCCTTCCCTTTGGGTGATGTCATCACATTCTAATGGTGTTGTCATTAGAATGTGAATCTGAATTTCCATTCAGTGATGTCATCACTGACATCTAAGCCACTGTCAGTGATGACATCACTGACATCTAAGCCACTGTCAGTGATGTCAGTGATGACATCGAGTCTTTTTTACAATACAATACAGAGACTCTCTACAGTCTTCTACGCACATCTCAAGTCTGCTACAGACAGTGTTGAGAAGATGACACCCTCCCAGAAACTGAGGATGCACGCCCAGATGGAGCAGCAGATCAAGCAGCAGAACGCTCAAATGAAGGATCTCATTGGAGAGAAACAGCATCTTGCTGAAAAGCTCAAAGAGCAAGAGGAGTGGGGGCAGAGGCTTTTTGAATACGCCGACAACGAGAACAAGAACCTCTATCAGAACCTCAGTGAGACGATCATCATGCTGAAAAACAAACAGGCTGAACTCCTGCAGTGCGACAACTCTTGGCAGGAAAGATACACGGCTCTGGAGAACAAGTACACACAGGCCGTGAACAAACAGGGATCGAAGACGGAAGTCACACCGGGACACACTACCGCAAGACAGTTCGAGGATGAAAAACAGGAACTTGTGACCCACTACAGCAAGATCGTAGCCGACCGAGAACAGTGGGCATCGCAGATGTACCATCGCCTGCGCGGGAAAATACAGGAACTCACTCAGAAGCTCATTGAGGCCGACTACCTGCTGACCAAAGCTGTACAGCCACAGAGTGACACTCTTTGCCATGAAAAGTGCAACGCTCAAATTCAACTAGTGGAGACCAAACTAAATGAAATGGAGGGTGAGAAGAAGGAGCTCGAGGACAAGTTTGCTAAAGACCTGTCAGCAAATGACCGGAGCTGGGAGTCAAAAATTCACCTCATGGAGACAAAAGTCAAACAAGCTGAGGGTGAAAAGATTGGACTTGAGGACAAGTTTGCTAAAAACCTGGCAGCGAATGACCAGAGCTGGGAGTCAAAAATTCAGCTCATGGAGACAAAAGTCAAACAAGCTGAGGGCGAAAAGATTGTACTCGAGGACAAGTTTGCTAAACACCTGGCAGCAAATGACCAGAGCTGGGAGTCAAACATTCAGCTCATGGAGACAAAAGTCAAACAAGCTGATGGCAAAAAGATTGAACTTGAGGACAAGTTTGCTAAACACCTGGCAGCAAATGACCAAACCTGGGAGAAGCTGCTGATGAAATACCAGCAGGATTTGTTTCAGTTGCAGGAACAGGTCGACCAGAAGAAAACCGAGGTCCTGAATCTCAGCAACGAAAAGGAAGGTCTCTTCCAGGAACTCATAGAGACCACGAGCCAGCTGACCAGCAAGGGAGGTGAACTCCTACTGACTGAGGCAGCTTGGCAGAAAAGATTCAACGAGCTGAAGGACAACGAAGAACAACAGCGGATGGAATCCCACGAGCAGGTCAATCAGCTGAAGCAGGAGATGCATCTCAGAGTCTCTGAGATCTTGTATCTCAGCAAGAAGAATGACAGCCTTTCTCTTACGCTGACGGAGACAACAAGTCAGCTACAGAGCAAAGAAGCCAAACTCTCACAGTCGGACCGAGCCTGGCGGGACAAGCACGACGCTCTTGAGGACAGGATGACAAGAGCTCTGGCCGAAAAAGACCATAGCTTGGATTTGCTGACGCTTAAGATGCATCTCAGAGTCTCTGAGATCTTGGATCTAAGCAAGAAGAATGACAGCCTTTCTCTTACGCTGACGGAGACAACAAGTCAGCTACAGAGCAAAGAAGCCGAACTCTCACAGTCGGACCGAGCCTGGCGGGACAAGCACGACGCTCTTGAGGACAGGATGACAAGAGCCCTGGCCGAAAAAGACCAGAGCTTGGATTCGCTGACGCTTAAGATGCATCTCAGAGACTCTGAGATCTTGGATCTAAGCAAGAAGAATGACAGCCTTTCTCTTACGCTGACGGAGACAACAAGTCAGCTACAGAGCAAAGAAGCCGAACTCTCACAGTCGGACCAAGCCTGGCGGGACAAGCACGACGCTCTTGAGGACAGGATGACAAGAGCTCTGGCCGAAAAAGACCAGAGCTTGGATTCGCTGACGCTTAAAAACCAGAAGTCAGTGTCTATGGTGGAGGAGCTCCTGCAGGTCTGTAAAGAGAAGGACAGAATCTCTAAGGACCTCAGAGAGACTGCTGTCGAGATGCGTACCAAAGGCAACGAACTCCTGGAAAGCTACAAAGCGCTGGCCAACCAATTTAGACTGATGGTCTCGACAAAACAAAAGGAGCAGACGGAGAAGAAGGAAAAGAAGAAGGGTTGCTTTAGCTGGTTTCGCAAGAAGACGTGTGCCGGCGACACAACAGTGGTTGAGGAGGCTGCTTGTTGTTCAGCTCAGGGTGGACAACAGTAGCTCTCTCTTTCTCCACCCTTCACCCTCCCTCTTTCCACCCCTCCTCCATCTCCCTCTGCCCCCTCCACCCTCTCATCCCATTAGTCCCATCCCTTTGTGGTTTTTCTCCTGGTGATCAGGTTCCCACAATTTAACATGTACGAACTTGAGGCTTATGTGAAATACAGTCAAAAGTTCGATCATATAGGGTGTCTCCTGGTGATCAGGTTTCTCCCAAATATATATATATGTATATATATATACTAGATTGAAGATTTGGATAGGGTGTCTCCTGGTGATCAGGTTTCTCCCTTAATCCAAGTATACATCAAATCAAATAAACAATAATGATCATATGTGGTTTTCTCCTGATGTCTAGGTTTCTCACACAATCCAAATATATAAATAAAAAAATAATTTAAAATCAAATAAACAATCAAACAAAAGTTCAATGTGTTTGCCTCTCTGAATAAACATAGAGAGTATGCAAACATTATTGTATGATATTTTGGTCACTATAAAGTAAAAGCACTGGTATCCGTTTAAGTTATGATTTTACCTCTGAAGCTGATCAATAAAACGATCAATGTTACGAATTAAAAGAGGTTCCAAATGTTATTTTAGGCGCTGGTTAACAACAAGAGCTCAATAGAGAGGTCCTATGGGTACCCACGAGTCTCCCCTTTACAGACATGCCCACTTTATGATAATCACATGCAGTTTTATGCATGCAGTATAAATGTGTTATTTTCTCCTATTCTAAAATGGTGTATTTGAATATTTCTGCATACTGGGGTCCCTAAACAGTTTTGAATTACATAAATTGGGTATCACTGTAAAGCTGAGACTCTTGTGGATCCAATGAGCCCAACTGTATTCATGTGTGATGATGTTAGTCCCCATAGGAGCCATTTCATTTTAGTGAGACCATTTTTTTAAACTTGACCTCACTTTATAAAATGACCTGTGGTGACCTCTAGGATAATCACAGCCTCATGAAACTTTACAGTCACAAACTAGAGACCTAGAGCATTCAGAGGATGGATGGCCTTTCTAGCTTGATTGACAATAAGGGGGTTTCTGAGCAGTTTCCAGAACAGAAGTGCTCGCTATCCAATCGCCAAAAAATGCAATTCTTGCAGAAATCTCCAAATGTCAAAAGTTTTTGATCCCAAATCACAGCATAGCTTTTTCTATGGTGTTCCTCAAGGTCTTGGTGTCTTAATGTGGAATTTTGGAGGGATTATTGATCATTTTTTATCAATTCTCCAGTGGAAATAAATGGTTAAATTTAGCACTAAATCTGTGTAACAAATGGTATCAACCCCAAAAATTGCAACAACAACTTATGAGACATAATAGAGCATGGGGAATGGACATCATATACTTCAATCATAATGTTCTAAACCCTTATTCACTTTAACAATTTATTTTAGATATTTAATTAATTTATGTTTATTTCTGATTTATGACTAGAAGAACTTGTCACACAGTGCGAAGCAGCATTTCAAATTAATCTTCAGGTTCCCAGCTATCTGTTAAATTGAGCAATATTTTAAAGGAGTCTGGCAGTCAGAGTTTTATTGTACGATGAATGTCCTTTAACAAGATTTCTCATTTGTTTTTACTTTAATTAACAGGTGAGATTGTGTGAAACAAACTTAAAGTTTTAAGCACATATGAGACTTCATTTCTCTCTCTCTCTTTTCATAAAATCGATACACAGGATTTTGTGAAAGAACGTTATGCATGTCTCAAGTTTATTCATTAAAATGTGTTTGTATTTCCTGCTGCGCTGAGGAGTCAGACAGATTGCATTTTTTGCTCATGCTGTTTGCACTCTTACCAGATGGGTGAAAGAAGCTTAATTATACCCCCTGCTCATTCAGAAAGCCGTCTTTATTGATAAATAGTCCATCATGTGCAGAAAATCATTCAAAAGCAGCTTGATGCAAAATGGGAAGAGGAGTAGCAGGCTGACATATATTTGCAGGATTTTTCTAATGTTTGTTGTGCAATTTTGACGACGCACAGTATTTTCAAGGCCTCGTCAACAATTCTGCCAACTGTCTCTCAATGTTCAAATTACACTCGATATTCAACACAGTCTCACGGCAGTTTGTGTAATAGTCAAAAATGTATTAATTTATTATTAATTTAATTTACAGTCAAATTTAATCTATTTGAATTGTGTACATAGATGCAAATGTACCTTTTTTTCATGATGCTCAGCACGACTTTCAACAACGTATTTTTTGTGTGTTTTCCTACGAATGTCCAGCAACATGTGACGCATGCGCCAATTTCCGCTCCAGTCTTTTCAAAATAAAACTAATTGTTTAGGTTTAGGAAAAGATCGCGGTTTGGGTAAAAATAACACCGGAAGTGGCATAACTTAAGTACGGAAGTTAAGTGACAAATAAATCAACGTTGACCTCTGGTTTCACACGGGACACAAACGCTGGTCTCCTGGGCTAAAATCCTGTGTTTTTTGACCCATCCATCCACCTAAACCTCTGCTCTGTACACGAATCAGTATAATAAATTTTCACGAACTGCTGTGCAACCGGGCTGCGTTATTAGTAGCCATTAATGGAGCGTATTGATATCAAATAATATATCTGCCAGGTTATTTTACCCCTAATGACCGTTGACAGCTGCCAGAGATGATCCACTGCCTCAGATGTTTCAGAAACGTTATTTCGGTCTGATCAATCCACATTTGGTACCTGATCATCGAAACATCATATCTGAAACATCGTAAATTAATAAATATACCAGCAGTAAGCAGTAAGCGAAACAGTGTGCAGGAGTTTTTCATTTTTATTCACGTTGTGATTTCCTCCAACACACCAGTCACATATTAAGCTATCCCTTTAAATTAAAAAACAAAAATGCCACCACATCAATCATAAATAAGCGACAAATGTGTTTTCAATATGCTGGTAATACACAACAACTGTAGCTGCGGAGATTGTTTGAAGACGCTTCCCTTCTCAAAGACCTCCAGTGGACAGTTGACACAGCCACATTTGGTGGACATTATTAGTTATGTACATTTGGAGTCTACATTACAGAACTGCAGATGGTAAGACAGTAAAACAGCTGGAATCTCCACTAAGGAGTAAAAAAGCAAGAGCACATTAAGACTGGCAGTTGCTGTCTTTAGTTGTCAGATGATGTGAACACTTGCAAATCGTAAACATGGGAATCCCACATTGCTACCTTCCGTCCCACATAATATGAATGTGGCATTAACTCTGGAGGAGCTGTTTGCTTAGATGGGCTACATCATGGAAGATGTCAGAAGGGCACAAAATACACACTTGTTATCAGCCGATGAAATGGCCATTATCAGTGCTAATTGAATCAGTAGGCATCTATCGGTAAACTGGATTACCGCAGGGAGGTTCAAAATTATTCCACGGAGACCTCTAGCGGCCGTGGTAATTATGACGGAAGCAAAGGCGGAAGTCAGGTAAAGTAGTATTAAGAGCGACAAAGACAAACACAAACAAACTCGGGACTTTCACCAAGGAGACCGCTGTTTGTGTCCCGTGTGAGAACCAAAACTAAACACTTATTTTAACTTACGTACACAACTTAAGTTCTGTAACAATCATACAACCCAAACCGTGATCTTTTCCTAAACCTAACCAAGTAGTTTGGTCGTGTTTAAAACTGCGACCGATTCACAGTGTGCAGGTAGGTGCAGTTTGCCCCGTCTGAGGCATTATAATGGCAGTGATAACGGCCATTCAATGGGCTGATACCATTTGAAATGGGTGCACGAAACAGATTAGGATGTTACCATAATCAGTTCAAAGTTTCCCAAACTTATAGAATTGATTTCAGGCTCTACGAGTTGCTGAGGGGCTTTGTTACCCAGAAATCATTCCCTATCATTAAGTACGATAAAAGCACAAACAGTATCAAAATGCAAAGTTTTAAAGAGTTACATTCACACAGTGCAACGCTTACAAAGATAGCCTTTATCAATCATTTTTTGCATGACATTCATGGTGTCTCAAATACAAATACATGTGTTGAATAAAGACATGATACTCAGCATCATGGCAGTCAACATTAAATACGGTAACATTACAGTTACATAGACGTCTTATGATACACTTAGTAGCATGGTGACATCCTGTTTGTAATATATTTGGTAACACTTTTCTTAAGGCATACAGCTGTATTGGATTATAAAGTTTGCTTTTTGCATGGCAGCTATCAGAACCTCTTTTATTCCTCACAAATGTATTTCTTTGTTTGCCTTGACAAGATTAACAGGGTCTTTTATAGCTGAAACAAACAACAGAAAATGAATCAGATTTAACAAAAGATACCAGAATTCGATACCTAAAACTGCAACCAAAACTGTCAAGGAAAACAAATATGATAATTGCTTACAAAAAACAAATATCTTAGACTAGATGAAGCTTTTCCAGTGTATATTTTTACGCTTTACCTTTACATCCTCCTGAGAAACTTGTATGTAAAAAAAAAAAATTGCATTAGGAGGTGTTATACCTTAAAGAAGCATATTGACAGATTTCTCAGCAATTCTCCAAATTTGGCAAAAACATGTATGATTTCCTTATTTTGCTTCCCAGATTCCGGACAACAACTAAGAACACATCTAAATGTGCATTTGGTCCAGACCTGTGTTGAATAATATATTTTAAGGCACAGTGGAGTCTGGCTCCTAGAAAATGTTATATTAGAGTGCAAGTTTGGTTAAATATTTATCTCAATGAAATCAAAATTCAATTTAAAAAGTAGGACATACAATTAAAGATAGTACAAATTAAACAAAATATGCCACTTATCCAGGCCAGTAAGTGGTTTTAATCTTCTGTTCACAAAAGATTTTAACAGGACGGAGTACTGTTTTACAGATAGTGACTAAGTAATAACCAGTAGTGTGAAAATCTGATTACCTAAAATAAACCCTTATTCTGTATGCCTTAAGCCAAGTGTCACCAGATTTTTTTTGTCTTGTGGCAACAATTAAATACAACATGTAGACAAATATAGCATGCTGCACAAAGCAAGCATTTTTTTTTTTTCTTGTCATCTCAGCACAATTTACATGAGATTCAACAAGAAATTGACACATTGACCAACAGCAATGAAAAAAAGGCAAAAAACTGAGAATATCATGCAACTGCTGCGTAGCACTTGCTGCATGAATAAAAGCAACATTATTCCCATTCATAAGCAAAGTATTATCATTTCCTTTTAGGTTCCTGTATCCACCTGGCACTTCTGCTTTAACTGGTGACCGTTGGTATAGAATATGTTTGAGGCAGATTGTTGACTTGTTTTAAATGTGCTCTATTGCACCTGTAACCTCAACCAACACTGATGTCACGGTGTACTGACACCTCCTGCAGTACCAACCCGCTCTCATGGGAAGGCGTATAAATACCAGGACATTACACGGACATTCCACGTATCGTGAATACGCATTTAGGCTTTTTTGCGTTATTTGTATGCTGCTTTTCACGTGTCATTTGTACACCGTGCAAACATCCACGGTTTGGTTTAGGCAAGAAAACCACTAACTCATGTTACGTGTCCACAGGGACGCTTCCCAGCATTGGACGCTTGGTGGGCGGTCACTAGAAACAAGGCACTAGGCACCTGATTGGACAAACGCTTTCCCTCTGTGTGCTGCTGCTCCAAGCTTTCAAACCAGAAACAGTATGGCGGCTCGTTTGGAAACTTTCTTCTGTTATTTCACCAAAATAGTTCACCAAAATGTGTTTCTGAAAACATTTAAGGCGAGAAATAAGCCATACCGTTGCTAAATCTGTCTTTATTTTGGATAAACAACGTTTATTTTAAAAGATTCTCGGAAGTTTCGAGAGGCTGCGAGTCGCGTCGGACGCCCGTGATTTGCATTAAGTAGACTAGCCCTCAACTTTATGCAAATGAGGAGCGGGCGTCGTGACGCTCCGTTTCTCGAATCGCGCCGCCACTCTACCTGAATGCATTGCACGGCTGCTTACATAGACAATGAATGGGAAGCGTGGAAGGGACGGAGCCTGTGGACACGTACCATAAGGTTCAGGCAAGAAAACCACTTAGTTAGGTTAAGGGAAAACATCATGGTTGGGCTTAAAATAAGAACGTAAACTAAGTAAAATACGTAAGGAAACAACAAAACCCAACAACGGAAAACACGTTACGAATGTCATGTGACAGACGTAACTAACGTAACTTATAAACATAACACCGGTCAACATCGGTCTCAAACACCAGTCTCCTGGTTAAAAGTCCGGTGTTTGTTGCTTCTTATACCACGTCACTAACTCTTACCGTAGCATTTATACGTGGATGCGTTTACATTGCAGTCAGTACAGGATACATGGTGTACAAATGACACAAAAAGGCGTGCTTATTGCACGCTAAATGCCTTGCACATTATCGTGGCATTCATACGCCTTTTCGTGCAAATGGGCTGTGAGTACACATCTGGATCACTACAGCAAGGTAAATTAATCCACTGGTGTTAAATTGTTCTTTCATATCAGTGATCTAAGTACTATGATCGTACTGCACTTGAGCACGGTTGAGAATATTATTAAATACAAAATTTAGACAACAACAACAAAGCTTTTTAGAGGGCCGCATTGTGGCTCTATTTGCACCAAAAATGAATCAGTTCTTGCGTTTCTCAAGGCCTTAATCTCCATCGAATTACACTGACATCTGTTGGGTCGTTTTTGAGATATTCTGCTCACCAACAGACAAACAGACTGACAAACTGGTCGGGAAACATTTAACCTCCTTGATGTAGGTCGGAAATAAACTTTCAATTTGTCGCCACTTACCCACTCACTTTCTTTTCATCTGTGCAACCTGTTGGCTTTCACATACTTTGAAAGAAATAGATGGAACTTTTTGGAAAATAACACTATTACTGCTGATGTATTTTTTGTGATCCCTATCGTTTCAGCTACTTAAACGCCTTTAAGGAATGTTTTTTTCCAGTCTTTAAGATTTGGCTTACTGAACCAAATCTTGAATATTTGCATTTCTTCAGATTAAAAACATTGCTCTAAGGCTATAAGGGTCTTATTTTCCCTGTGGGATGGGGCAGAGAGGATTTCAACAGAAAACAGTGTTGTGGGTGGGAGTGATCAAAATCGCTGCATGAGCCGGTGGGAATGGATGGAAATCCTACAGCGTAGATCAACACACATCATTGTGGGATGTGATCCCTCACTGGCTTCCCACGGAAACATCAGTCCTACTCAAATTGTGCATTAAAAATCTGTGAAATATATCCTGTCCTCTCCCAGCCTCCCATGATGTGTAAACTGTATAGTTTGAGTACAATAATTGTGGTGGTTGTATTGAGCTTGTCAACAAATCAAGTGACAAATGGTTACGCCACCAATCGCAACAGAAGTTCCCGGTGGACACAACAAGTTTCCCTTTTCATTAACATGGCATCTTCAGTCTGAGCACCTGCATTGTTTCATCATAACAGATTACCACAGTATCAAAACCATCATAGCACAGATAAACGGTTTGGAGCATGCACAGCACTTCTCGATAACATCATATCATTAAATGTACATTAAAATGATGCAGTTTAGGGTTCTGAATCGGTACAAAACAACCCTGTTTACCAGTGTTTTTACCAGCAGCCCAGACAACCAGGGCTCATGTGCTGACCTGGGTCAAAAATGTATTCTTTAATCATTTTTATAAGTGATTTTAACAAGCTTCAAGTATCAGATGGGTGGGCGTGGGTGTATGAACCACAAAATACCTCACTAAAGTAACAAGTTGCCACCTTTTCCTGCAAACTGGTAGGAAAAACAATGCTACTGCATTTGAGCTGGAATGAAAACTTTGACCTGCACATAACATGGTCTGAAAACCATTAATTAATTTGACCAAACACACGTAGCTGGATTGTACAAACTTCTTGGGTAGTAGACCTGCTATTATGCCGCTTGGTTGAGTAAAACCTTGATGGACGGACCCAAAGAAACAGTCTTTAAAAGTTATCCACTTGATCTTGTTGCCTCAACAAGTCCTTCAAATTAAACGGTAAAATAAGTGTTTTCTGATTTTACACCACTATCGGCAAGACGACATGTTTGTCAGTATCTTCCAAAACTGTTACAACTCAGCGTTTAAAAAATACAGTCATCATGGTTATGGTTTGATGAGTTTTAGACAGAAAAATTACTTGGCTAGAGTTCGGGAACGACCGTGGTCACGGTTAAAAAAACCCAACATTGACTCGCGGTAGAAAGCGGGAAATAAGCAGCGGTCTCACGCGTTTATGTCCAATGTTTTGTTGGCAACAGCGTCACACTGTTTCCTCTTTTTCTCCCAACCCGTTCTCTCTCCCAACTTGTCAAATACCGCCGTTTGGTCAGTGCCTCTCGGCGTCAGAAACACTTTCAACTAACTCCAATGTAAACGTGACGTAATCCGTTCAGGGTGGTGGATGGGTCAAACAAACACAAGTCTTTCAACCAGGAGACCGCTGTTCGTGTCCCGTGTGAAACTAAAAGTAACGTTTACTTATTTTGTCACGTCAGTCTTTAGTCACGTGAGTCATCGGTGTTGTCAGCCCTGTGAGTCACGTGAGTCAGTGAGTCAGTAGTCACGTGAGTTGTAAGTATCGCCAGCCCCGTGTGTCGCTAGTCAGTGAAGTTAGCGTCAACCACGACCGTTTCCTAACCATAACTAAGTGGTTGTGTTTCCTAAACCTAACTTCCTGTGAAAACGGAAGTTTACTTTGAAAGGACACTATGCATGTAACAAGGGTATATTGACACGCCGTCCCTGGTCCGTCCAAAAGTAACGCAAGAGGGGTACCCCGTGCGTTGGTCTCCGATCCGGAGGGGCACTGACCAAGTGGAGGTATTTGACTAGTTGGGAGGGAGAATGTGTTGCTGCTCCCGATGGACAACAGTCATTATTCCCTACAACCACTAGAGGGCTTTGTCACTTGACCGCAAACACGCTGTTTTGGGGCATTTGTTGAAACGACTGATGCTGTTATTGGGCTGTCATTTCCTCAATGTAGTGGCTTAAGGGCCTTTCACACAGAACGTATTAACAGTACCACTGCGCTCTGAAACGTATTATTTCCAATGGCATGCACTGCGCAATGACAACTTTTTTGCTGTGCCGAGCAAAGCGCGAGCACAGCGCACTACGATGTGTGCAATCTGCAATTATGTCTGCGATTATGAATTCCAGTTCAGTTACGCTAACTCACGAACACGACCGCATTTCAAGATTTCCCTTTATAGCTAATGTACGAGGCTTCATAAAATACCTATTTCTCTCATAAATGTTTCATTTATATCAACCGCACATTGTCACAATATTATGGCTCTGACAAAGTTTGTACATTTCTTACCTTACTGATGTGCACAGGTCCTGAAAAACAGAGTAAAAATGAGGTTGTTGCAACGATTGTCTACAAGACCCGTCCTTTCTTGACTCACTGAATAGGAATGGTTCTTTCTCGGCAGCAAACACAAGCACATCCTCATAGGATGAATCAGAACTGCTTCAGGCCCACTTAAGGTACATTTTGAAGGCTCGCAGACATACAGTATGTAAAGCTAAAACCAAAATCTGCTCTGAAACGATGTGCAGGTCCCACCCATGTGGTACTTCACCTCAACTTTGTGTTAAAACCGTTTTGTAAAACTATTCGACCCAGGTCAACCTGGAGACTGTGTTTTTTTTTGTTTTTTTTAAAGGATCCCTCAGGTCCTCACAGCACTGTGGTCTCTGTCTGCATGATGGACTGGGTTCGGGAGTTGCGGTGAAACTGCACCATGTGCTCTGAACCGTTCCTGGAGGCGAACGCGCTGTTGAAGAGGTGATCTCTGCTCAGACGGCAGTTCAGACACATACTCCGCCACTTTCTCTTCAGCTCCCCCTGAACCTGCAAAAACAGATTAATAAACAAATGGGGCAAACTAGTTATGGGGCAAACAGAGCTTTCCAAAGCACTGAACCACTCGTTTAGCCGCATACGTGCTGAAAATAGTTTAAGGTTTCAAATACAGATTTGAAACTGTCAAAATGGGACATTTGGCCAACAGTGGTACTGCATTTGTAATGAAGGATTAGTTGTAACACCTCATGATGAAACGTTCTCATCCCAATTCTGACGCTTTGTCAGACCCCCGGTGTCACTCTTTTCACAGTAAACACGTGGTTAATGTTGTGAAGTAAACAAAAACACATGCTGAGGATCAGGCAATAAAACCACTATAGTTAGGTTTAGGAAAAAACAACGTGGTTGGGCTTAAAACTATTATGTTTTTACAGTGAAAATGACACTGAACGTTGTGAACACGAGGACACGAACGAACAGTTGATTGTAACGTGACGCACGGGACACACAACAATGGATGAAAGCAAGCCCCCCAGGAAGAGCGCCGGTCGTTGATGCCAATTTTTGTAGGGGCCAAACGGCGGTACTACAACTTCACAACAACCCAAATTTTCCCATAGACTCACATTGGAAAAGACATGTCTGTAACTCAGCGGATCATTTTTTTTTAGGTAAATCAACTTCCCAGTATGAACACTTGATATAGCCCTTATTTAAATCATTGGGTCCTTAAAGTTGTAAAATAGCTGAATCCAGAGTTATTTTCCTTCCTCTGTTCATGTGAATGAGACCCGGACCGAGGCTGCAGCGAGGGCTGGGAGACGTAGTTAAAGGAAACGCTACTGCGCCTGCTCCACGGGCCCAATGGATGCGGTAGATCGTCGGAAGATCCGGGTACTTTATCACTTGGAAGTCGAGCCATTTCGGCTTCATGCGCCACTGAGCAACTCTCATAGGAATGAACGAGAGCCCACCTACAACGCTGTATCCAGTTCTCTTTATACATCCATGGATGAAAGCCTTGTGTTTGTTGGATGATGATTTTCAACATATGAAGACGTTTTTTTAATGAATAAGACAAACGGTTACAGCTAATGGATGGATGGATGATCTTTTCGATGCTGGTGTTTGCAACAAACAAGGAGCTGCAGATTTATGACACACAGTCCATGTTTGAACAGATGCCACTCTACTGTTTTAAGCACTTGATGTTTGAATAATATAATTCAAAATATTTTTAGTGAAAAAAATCTAATGATGGAATTTGGACACACTCACTAATTTTACCTCAAAGAAAAACATAATTAACTGCTTATGAAATGTTCCCACTTAAGACCACATTGAAATTAAGCGGTGTATTTTTAAAATAAGCGTGTTATCAGCTGACTGCAGACACATTTATGGGAATTTTTCAAAAGCTTTATTATTTTTTCCCTCTTCTAAAATCAAATATTAAATGGAAAATTATGTTATGCTAATAACATTGATTGGAAATGCCACAGTGTTTACTTCTTATTAGTATTTACTACACACTATGTACTGTACATATAATGAAAACTTACCTCACTGTTTAGGAAACAGTACAGAATGGCCACAACCAGACCCTGGAGAAAACAACACAGTAATGTTAAAAACACATTCACAATCACTTTCATTCATCAAGAAATATTGATGACAATGTCATGTAGTGATTGGAGTGGGAGGCTTATTGGAGGGAATAATAATAATGCAGCACCTGAAAGGATCCGAGGGCCAGGTCAAAGAATATCTTATAATCCTCTGCGATGGATTCACCAAGAGAAACGAAGACCACATAGTGGATCCCAAACAGAGGGATCAGCAGGAGAGTGGATTTGGCCAACCTCCTGAGAAAAAACAACAAACAAAAAACAGTTCTTTGTAGCACCATTCAACTGTAACAGAGGTAATGTTTGTTCTTATTGCTGTTGTATGAGGCCATACATTGTTGATATGCTGTAAAGGGTCAGTTTGCCCCTATAGGCTAGTAGGAAGACATCTAAAATCTTGAGTTACCCCTAGTTAAGGTTAGGCATTGACCTGGAAAAGTTAAGGTTAAGCGTTGACTTTGAATAGTTAAGGTTAAGCGTTGACCTTGAATAGTTAAGGTTAAGCGTTGATCTTGAGTAGTTAAGGTTAGGATAGGTCATCGGGCAGCTAGTCTCGCACAAATTTTTGCACGTTTTTGCAACTTGTGGGTTACCTTCTAGACACGACCACCAGCTCAACCCAGCAATACAAGAAATGTCTCCTTTACTTCTGTGTCTTATACGTGAATCATCAACTTTACTTCGACGGTTTTCAGCTAAAGTGAGAAGCCTGATTTTGTTCACTTCTGTCTGAAATCAAGGACTAATTGCTTCAAAAAATGATTTCAGGTGATACATCTGCCATCGTTATCTATCGTGCAGTGCTTTATTGGAAAGCTTGAACAGTAACTCAGGGGGGAGGGGGTTATCACCTTTATATCATCATCCATTTTTTCATTTGCCTAATGCTTTACGAACACACAAGCACAACAATGTTTTTCATATTCTCTTAGATCTCCTACGTATGAAATGGATTCTTGTGTAAAGATATTTCACTGCAAAAGTGGTGAAATTGACAGATATTGTGATATACCCCATAAATAAAAGAATTAAAGCAAAATAAAGTGTTAGATCCCAAAGTTTTTACCCCTGTTCAGGTGGTCCAGCTCTCCAATTAGAGGGTAAGGTTCTCAGCCCTATGGGTACGACTCAGTCAGGGACTTTAACTGAAAACTGTTTCAGCTTGTGGCGAGGAGACACGCCTAGCTTCTAACTGCCTACGTCCGGACGGACGCCTACCTCGCTACAGCAAGAATAACCCTGGCCACCAGCCACGCCCGTTAACGGCAGCTCTCCTCTGTTGATCTGAGCACTTGGTATGGTTGCTAGGATGAAGTTAAGAAACTTGTACAGCAAATCCCAAGGGTCTGTTAATATTACAGAGAATGAGAATGAGACTTCTCGGTCACTGCCAAAGACATCAAGAACTCCCAGCAAGCATGCTGATGCTGCGGGAACCAACGCACGGGCATCGATCACAGGGACGTCCCACACCAACATACATGGACGTACTGAGGAGAGATGCTGGACAGTGCTGGCGAGCTAGCCAGATGTATGGTGGACTGAGATAGCTGGAAGCTCCGCTTGAAAGCCCGTCTGAGGACGACCCAATGATATCAATTCCGATAGTTGTATTATCACTCTTTTACATCCACTACTATTGGTTTTGTGTTATTAGTCGTACTTGTATTAGTTATTACAGCTGCTGGGCTATTATTGTGGCTGCTTCTCTCTCTCTCTCTCTCTCTCTCTCTCTCTATCTATCTATCCCCACAGCCGGTCTCGGCAGATGGCCGCCCACCCTGAGCCCGGTTCTGCTCCAGGTTTCTTTCCACTAATCGGGGAGTTTTTCCTGGCCACAGCGCACTTGGTGGATCTTGTTGGGTCTCTAAACTATGGTGTACGGTCTAAGACCTGCTCTATATATAAAGCGTCTTGAGATAACTTCTGTTGTGATTTTGACGCTATACAAAAATAAATTGAATTGAATTGAATTGAATTGAATTACTTTTGGCTAGAATAACCTTTTAGGAACCATGTGAGATGTTGAGCCAGGCTGAATGGGCGATGGTACGCCTCAACTCATGTAATTTCATAATGCAAGCTCTGATTGATCCCAAATTTGAGGAAATACAGTACTACAAACACATAAGTACATTAAGTGGAAAGGTCAATGGTGAATATATTCATTTACTGTTAGGAACCTTTGGCTGGGATTGTCCCAATTTGTCACCAAATTTGGGATCAATCAGAGTTAGCATTATGAAATGTCATGAGTTTTGGTCTACCATCTCCCATTCGGCCTGGCTTTATTTTGCACTTCTTTTATTTATGGGGTGTGTCAAAATATCTGTCAATTTAACCACTTTTGAAGAATCCATTTCATATGTAGGAGACCTAAGAGAAGCTCTACACTGAACAGGACTGACACTGAATCTTCTCCTAAACCAACAGGAGATTCTGCAGTGGCTTATCCAGGCTTTTCATCACCTCTCGCCTCTGACTCTTACATCCCCGTGGGACTCGAGAATACCTGACAGCTCAGCACAGATCACATTTCCCTGCAGGGTGTAAAATTGCCTGAAGATTAAACACACCGCCTCTGACTGGGCAAAGACTCAAACACACTGAATCTTGCAAGAATGTGTCGCTCCATTGAGGCATAGAGGTTTTACCTCCAACTCTCCATTTCTTGAAGGCTGCATCATCAAACGCTGTCTTGCTGAAAGAGCGTTAGCGTCACGCTTATCTCTCTCGCGAACACAGAGGGGATAAAAATGTTCTGGGCGTCTCAGATTATCTGTTTTTTTAGGCATTTAGCTGACTCTTATCCACACAAGTTTACACGCTGACACACAAGCAGGTGTAGCGTTTGTGCCCCTCGAGAAATACCTGTATTGTGATTGGTCGTTGCCGCCCACGTCAGGACACCTCAGCTTCTGAACCAAGATCCGAATGATGCTGATGAACAGGATGAAGTTCACCTTGGAGACAGGGAGGAAACAACAGATCTATCAGAGCAACTGATGAGAGTCAGAGAAAAACACACAGGGGGTGGTTTTATTTTGCAGTCTTGGACAGTTTTCCACCCACAGAAAGCAACGAATGAAAAGTTAAGACAGAAAAAGAAACTGAGTGCTCTGTCCAGAGAAAACTGGAATTACATTTTTTTTCTCTGGTGCATCTTTGGTTCCTTTTAAAGCATTACAAATGGAAACAGTTTTGTGACATTTTGTGAAATCACCATATAGGATTTTTGGGGCATCTCAAACATATCATTTAAAAATACCAAGAATGAAGCATAAAATCTTACTACTGTTACTATTATGTATTTCAAAACTAAACAATTGAACGGTGTCTGTTTTCGTACAACAACTGTTCTAGGTTAACTAGCTCTGGTCGCATCTAGAAGGTAACCCACAAGTTGCGAAACTCTCGAGAGATGGTTGAGTTTAGGCATTGACCTCGAATGTTTAACCCCTTAAAACTTCGACAAGCCCCAACGGCTATTCTGTCTTTCGGCTCAGTTTTCAAGGTATTGGGAATATACTGATAACATGTGAAACTAGAAAACCTAAGGAATCCATTGGTACCAACCGTGTCATGCTTGCTTGTCGGGAAGATCGCTAAATAACGCTACATTTTGGCGACGAAAAACTAGCATGGTGAATTTCAAAAAGGGGGGTCACTTGACCTCTGACCTCAAGATATGTGAAAGAAAATGGGTTCTATGGGTACCCACGAGTCTCCCCTTTACAGACATGCCCACTTTATGATAATCACATGCAGTTTCTTGCATGCAGTATAAATGTGTTATTTTCGCTTGTTCTAAAATTATGTATTTGAATATTTCTGCATACTGGGGTCCATAAACAGTCTTGGAATTACATAAATTAAGTATCACTGTAAAGCTGAGACTCTTGTGGATCCAATGATCTCAACTGTATTCATGTGTGATCTTAGTATAGAAGCCATTGACAATGTTTGAAATTTGACCTGACTGTATAAAATGACCTGTGGTGACCTCTAGGATAATCACAGCCTCGTGAAACTTTACAGCCACAAACTAGAGACCTAGAGCATTCAGAGGATGGATGGCTTTCCTAGCGAGATTGACAATAAGGGGGTTTCTGAGCAGTTTCCACAACAGAAGTGCTCGCCATCCAATCGCCGAAAAATGCAATTCTGGCAGAAATCTCCAACTGTCAAAAGTTTTTGATCCCAAATCACAGCATGTCTTTTTCTATGGTGTTCCTCAAGATCTTGGTGTCTTAATGTGGTATTTATTGATCATTTTTTATCAATTCTATAGTGGTAAAAAACTGGTTAAATTTAGCACTAAATCTGTGTAGCAAATGGTATCAACCCAAAACTTGCTGCAGCAATTTCTGAGACATAATAGAGCATGGGGATGGATGTCACAAATTCATATCATCATGTTCTAAGCCCTGATACACTTTTATTAATGACTAGAACAACTTGACACACAGTGCTGAGTGCTCTCAAATTAATCTTCAGGTTCCCAGCTTTCAGATGATGGACACCACTTCTATGTGACATCTACTGTTGACTTTTTATCTCCCCCTGAACATCCCCTGTCCCCGACCCCTCTAAAAAAAAGAGGTCTGAATGTAAGGGGTTAAGGTTAGACATTGACCTTGAATAGTTAAGGTTAGGATAGGTCATCGGGCAGCGAGTCTCACACAAATTTTTGCATGTTTTCGCAACTTGTGGGTGACCTTCTAGACACGACCACTAGCTCAACCCAGCAATACAAGAAATGTCTCCTTTACTTCTGTGTCTTCTACGTGAATCACCAACTTCACTTTGATGGTTGCCAGCTAAAATGAGAAGCCTGATTTTGTCCACTTCTGTCTGTAATCAAGGACTAAATGCTTCAAAAAATGAGCACAGATTTCGAGGGGTAAATATGCCATCGTTATCTATCGTGCAGTGCTTTATTGGAAAGCCTGAACAATAACTCATAATCCATTTTTCCATTTGCTTAGTGATCTTTGAACTGACAAGCATGTGAAACACCTGCAGACAAACAGGAGGTAATGAACCTCAACCTACCAAAATGGAGAATCCGATTGGTCCGTTGATCACCCAGTTGGGTATGGGGTTGTCGTTTCTCTCCCAGCATCTGAGGGAAACATAAATGTAACTATTATAGCATATACTGTATATATTAGTACAGCAAAACGGAAACAGAAAAGTGTGGATGGTTGCAAGCAGAGGGAGAGCCAGGCTGCTACCTACTCAGTGGAAGTTTGCAAGGGTGAGTCTGGCCCAGAGCTTTTTAATAGTCATTCTCAGCTTAAAGTAAGTCTCATGTCCTTCAGGGCAATAAGTCACAAATCCATCCATCCATTTTTGGCACTCTTACCCAGGTCTAAGCAGGGACCCCAGGCTTCTCTGTCCTGGACCATCGACCGTGCTTGGACCTCGCTCTGAAGGATCTGGACCTCCGTCCTCCAGGAGATTTTAGCCTCTCTATCAATTCAATTCAGTCCAAAGGGGCTTATTGCATACTTGCCATCTCCTGGTTTCCTCCCAGGGGCCACAATTCTCCCGTATTTCTCCCAATTTATGGCAATTTTTCACACCTTTTTTCCTTTTCGTTATGTTTCTGGCACTGTACAGCGTGTATAAGCTCTACTGTTTCCACCCGGACGACAATAGAGCTACACCAAATGTCTGCTCGCGACACCGCGGGCGCAGTTTGAGCTGCACTCGCGTTTCAGAGCGCAGTGGTGCCTTTGTCGCGTTGTGTCTGAAAGGACCTTCAGTGAGTGAGAGAAGGAGAAAGAAATGCTCACACAGGAGCAAAAATTAATGAATGAATGATAACTGATGAATATTTGCCTAGTTTATGCCAGAGATTCACACAAGTTCACGCCAGAGGGGCAAATTATTCAGTTTTCTTTCCTGAGAATTAAAAGTAAAATTAAAAGTGGGCCTGTTTAACAAAAATGCTGTTGCAGTCTACTTATTATTTTGTTAATTTCATTCTTTAAAAGTCACCAGGACGCAGGAAACAAAGTCTCTGAAACTCCCACTTTGTTTTTGAAATCCTCCCTATTCTTGAGGTCTCAAGGTTGGCAAGTATGGCTTATTGGCATGGGAAACATACGAATGCATTACCAAAGCAAACTGTGAACTAAAAATTAAAATCTTGTCCTCTCTCTTGTTTCCATGGTGGAGAGGAGGTCGTGTTGCTCAGGCTCTATCTGTTTGACGACGCCTGGAAGCTACTTTACATCTCCTGGATCCATCCTTTTCATATATGTTCACATTATATGTATCGGTTTTTGTCATACGGATTGTCTATGTTGTATTTTCATGATGTTGTTACTCTGTACACACCACATCTATTGCACGTCTGTCCGTCCTGGAAGAGGGATCCCTCCTCTGTTGCTCTTCCTGAGGTTTCTTCCATTTTTTTCCCTGTTAAAAGGTTTTTTGGGGGAGTTTTTCCTCATCCGATGAGAGGGTCGTACTGTAAAGGACAGAGGGTGTCGTATCCTGTACAGACTGTAAGGCCCCCTGAGACAAATTTGTGATATTAGGCTATACTGTATAAATATAATTGACTTGACTCCTGCATGTTCTGCGTCTGCCCCATGGTGCTCCTCCCTGTTGGACATGCCCGGAAAACTGGAGGCATCATTATCAGCGGGCCGAACCATTTTAATTGGCTTCTTTTGACACAAAGGAACAGCGTTTCTGCTCCGGTCTCTGAGGATGATCCCCAGACACCCTGCTAAGGAAACTAATTTCAGCCGCTTGTATCTGCAGTCTCATTCTAACTGTAATTAACCACAGCTCATGGCCATAGGTGAGGGATGGGGAAGTAGACTGAGAGCTTGGCCTTCCGGCTCAGCTTCCTCTTTACAGCCCGGACACACCAGGAACATCAGGAGCGCGTGGCGGTTGCGTGATTCACGCGTCGGGCTTTCACACCAGCTGCATTTCAGCTGCGTGTCGGCTGCGTTTCTGCTGCTGCAGCTGCTGCTGTCAGCCCTTTCTTTCTACATAGAGTTTGCCTTTTAATGGCCATTTCATTACATTATAAATATCATTTATATTTATTTTAGACTGAGAAATGTTAAGAAAAGTGTGGTCATTTGTAAATAATAGTAATAATCCACAATTAAAACTCCGTACTATATTCATTCATGTAGCTCTCCAAGTCACTGCATGTCCTAGAACACTGTCCGGCACATATTTCAGAATAAAAGCCTCGTGTTAACAAATGGGAGTTCTGTCCACAGAAGAAATGCTTGAGGGCTTTTATTTTGAAATGAAAGCAGGAAGTGTTGATTTAAAAATAAGTCTTTCATCTCCGTAACAAATTCTACAGATAGAAATCGAAACTGTAGTAATCTTGCTGATATGATTTCTATATACAGTCAATAGATCACTTTCACTGTCCGTGACATATTCTACAGATGTCTAGACATCGAAACTGTAATAATGTAGCTGATATGATGTTAATATACTGTCAATAGATCACTTTCACTGTCTGTTCTTGCTGTGAGACGCGCACGGCACACGTCAAAAATAGGCGAGACCTCTATTCTCTAGAAGAGACGCAGCTGAGATGCGCGTGAGACGCACGTCACACCCGGGCAGTGTGGCTGCTCTAACCTGTTAACACGGACGCCGAAATAAAAAACAACAGGTAACGCAGCCGCCACGCGCTCCTGACGTTCCTGGTGTGTACGGGCTGTTACAGTCGTTCTCATTCCCAGGGTGTCAAATACAGAGGCTACACACCGGGCGTGCAGGAGGGGAGATGGATGGGTCCAACTTACACAAAGGTTTCATCCAGGAGACCGCTGCTCGTGTCCCGTGCGTCACGTTACAATCAGCCGTTCACTCGTGTTCACAACTTTCAGTGTAATTTTCACTCTATAAACGTAGCAGTTTTAAGCCCAACCATGTTGTTTTTTTCTAAACTTAACTATAGTGATTTTATTGCCTGAACCTAAGCAAGTGTTTTTGTTTACTTCACAACATTAAGCACGTGTTTACTGCGACCAAAAAGAGTGAAGCCGAGGGGTCCTGACAAAGCGTCAGTATGTGACGAGTTGGGATGAGAACGCGTTGCTGGAACGGGTTGAGTTGTGCCTATAATTATGAAACAACAACACGCTCCGTAGTCCAAAACAACACGGCAAACTCTTACCTTTCATAATAAAGGTAAAATAAAATAATATTCGCTGGTGAGTATTTCACATTTTTGTGTCATTTATTCGTCGGTCCGAGTCTTCAGTCTCTCTCTAGGACTACAAAAATATAACTAAATAATCTCAACTCAAGGCTTTTTCTGGATCTTTCAAGTGCATCTCACGCCCTTCATCAAGTGACTGATAAACAGTCTCCTCACACTGTGGAGCCGTATCCTTGCTGTCCATTGTTATCAGACTGCCGCTCTGTGATTGCTGTTGAGTTGTTTCACAAAGTCTTTTTGAGAATACACCCACTCAGTGTGACACGCTCAGTGATGAGCTGCGGTGTCAGCTGCAATAATGTGCAACACGAGCCGAGCGGATCCGTGGCACCATGCAGGCTCTAACGATAACAACTCAGTGCAAATCCCACTAGCTGAATTATCCAATAAAGTGCTCTTTGACATGGGGGGATATTTGTCTTATAATTCTGGCAACCGAGCCACATTCACAGCTGCCGGCTTCATCTAATCGATAAAAAGTAATTTGTGGATTTAATGAAACAACCGAAGCAGTCCCTGTTGAATATCAATGTGTGCCAATCTCTAATTCCATGTCTCCTATCACATAATAAAGGAGTAAGTAATGACACTTCCAAAGAGCGCATGACGTACGTTCATATATCCATTTTACAAAACAAATTACGCATACTTATTAATCAGACAACACATGGCATGCAGATTCCCATGATACAATTTAATCTATGTAATATATTTGAAGGACATTATGATGGACTCAAAAACCAAATATGAATCACGTTTTCATGCTGATGAGTGATTGGTTCATGAGTGGTTGGCAAGACTCACCCTGTGTCCTCCAGATAAATCCTCGTCATCACCCACGCAAAGACGAACACCGTGGGGATTCCTGCAAAACGCCACAAAGAAGACATTAATATAACAGCCCGTTGTCATTCCCAGGATGTCAAATACTGACGCTTTGTCACGGCCGTCGGCGTTCCATACCGACACACAAGGTATCCTTTGGCGTCGGTATGTGACACACTATGCTTTTGATTAACTAAAATGTAAACCCATTCGCATCAATATTAGACGGCTCACGGAAAGTGCGCTGGGAGTGTGGTGACGTAGTTTAAATAGCAAAAGAGACACACAAGGCAGGCGAGAGGGGAGGTGGATGGGTCCAACAAACACAAGGCTTTCACCCGAAAGACCGCTGTTCGTGTCCTGTGCGTAAAGTTTCAAGTTTTTTTCCGCTTTTATGTCGTTTCGCTACGTTGTAGGCTTGTTACGTAATGTTACGTAAGAAAGTCTTCTAAGGGCCGTTGTTCTTTATTTACGCTGTTATGTCATTTCGTTACGTTGTACGCTTGTTACGCTTGTTATGTAATGTTACGTAATGTTACGTAAGAAAGTCTTCTACGGGCCGTTGTTCTTTTTTTACGCTGTTATGTCATTTCCTTACGTTGTACGCTTGTTACGCTTGTTACGTAATGTTACGTAAGAAAGTCTACTAAGGGCTGTTGTTTATTTACGCTGTTACGTTGTTATGTTACCTTGTTACGTTGTTGCGTTACGTTGTACGCTCGTTACCTTGTTTCGTTATGTTGTACGCTTGTTACATAATGTTACGTAAGAAAGTCTGCTAAGGGCCGTTGTTCTTTTACGCTGTTACGTTGTTTCGTTACGTTGTTTCGTTACGTTGTTTCGTTACGTTGTTTCGTTACGTTGTACGCTTGTTGCGTTGTACGCTTGTTGAGTGGTACGCTTGTTACATTGTTTCGTTATGTTGTACGCTTGTTACGTAATGTTACGTCAGAAAGTCTGCTAAGGGCCGTTGTTCTTTATTTACGCTGGTACGTTGTTACGTTGTTATGCTACGTTGCTACTATGGCTGTCAATCGATTAAATTATTTAATCGCGATTTATCATAAATTAATAACTCCTTTTTTAACCCTGGTCTCCTTGGTGAAAGTCCCATCCATCGCCCCCGACCTCCACCCCATATAGAGTTTCATTCTGTCTATCCTACAGCGGTCGCTGTCGTCTTCTTTTAAACCTTCTTTCGGTGATCAACCATGTGAATAGATGATAAAACCTACTATTGGGTGTAGCAGGGCCCTACTGACCCACATCTACGGTGCTTATAGAGACTGATAATGCGTGACAACAGGCTAATCGTCCGACTTTTGACACACGATTGAGCATAAAAAAATATTAATAATGCTTTAAACATCTAAGTCAGCTCCTCTTCATTCCAAAAGATACTAAACCTGAAACTAAATAAAAACTCACCCCAGCCGATGAACATGTAGACGATGAAGTGTCTGTTCTCGGAGAAGATGACGACAAGCAGAGTGTGGAGGTACAGACCCTCAACCAGCAGCCAGAAGAAGTTGGCCATGATGAAGTACTGGAAAAACACCAGGCTGGCTTTA
Source organism: Adelosebastes latens (assembly GCA_916700685.1). Classification (NCBI taxonomy): domain Eukaryota; kingdom Metazoa; phylum Chordata; class Actinopteri; order Perciformes; family Sebastidae; genus Adelosebastes; species Adelosebastes latens. The sequence continues at coordinate 58,104 of CAKAKR010058796.1, forward strand.
CATCCCACCTGAAACACACAAAGGCCAAAGATCTTAACACACTTTGTATCCAACCCAGAAATGTTAATTATTATTGATTAACTAATAATCATTATTATTAATGGAAAATGTCGCAAAATTATCAGCAATTCTGTAACAGCATTACCGGTGACACAAAATTAACCTTTAAGTCATTTTCTGATATAGTGCACATCCTATTGTTTGTCTTTGCAGGGCTGCATGTGACCATGAGACAATGTAGGTTAATCAGGCAATTATGCTAATTATTCTGATATGTGGACATATATCCTCCGTTTCCACCGGGGCAATCAGCGAGTTCACCGGGAGGATGAGCTTTAATTTGTACATCCCAACATTACATTATAGTAGATGGGAGCATAAAGGTCAGAGCGCCCCGACAGCATTCCTTCCTATTCAAATTACGTTAGTTACGTGGTATAATAAAGAGTATAATGAGCGAGAAAGTCCTCTAAGGCCGGGTAGGAGTGGTGGTGCATGCAGTGTAAATGTGTTATTTTCTCCTATTCTAAAATGGTGTATTTGAATATTTCTGCATACTGGGGTCCCTAAACAGTCTTAGAATTACATAAATTGGGTATCACTGTAAAGCTGAGACTCTTGTGGATCCAATGAGCCCAACTGTATTCATGTGTGATGATGTTAGTCCCCATTGGAGACATTTCATTGTAGTGAGACAATTTTTTTTTTTAAAACTTGACCTCACTGTATAAAATGACCTGTAGTGACCTCTAGGATAATCACAGCCTCATGAAACTTAACAGTCAAAAACTACAGACTTAGAGCATTCAGAGGATGGACGGCTTTCCTAGGTAGATTGACAATAAGGGGGTTTCTGAGCAGTTTACACAACAGAAGTGCTCGCCATCCAATCGCCGAAAAATGCAATTCTTGCAGAAATCTCCAAATGTCAAAAGTTTTTGATCCCAAATCCCAGCATGGCTTTTTCTATGCTGTTCCTCGAGGTCTTGGTGTCTTAATGTGGTATTTTAGAGGGATTATTGATCATTTTTATCAATTCTCCAGTGGAAAAAAATGGTTAAATTTAGCACCAAATCTGTGTAACAAATGGTATCAACCCCAAAATTGCTGCAACAACTTATGAGACATAATAGAGCATGGGGATGGCCATCATATACTTCTATCATAATGTTCTAAACCCTTATACACTTGACACACAGTACTAAGCTGCATCTCAAATTAATCTTCAGGTTCCCAGCTTTCAGATGATGTACACCACTTCTATGTGACATCTACTGTTGACCTGCTATCACCCCCTAAATACCCCCTGTACCCCACTAAAAAAAGATAAAAACTGGTCTACTGTGGGTCTCAGAGGGTTGAATTTGGGAAAGTTTGGTTTGTTTTGTTAAATAAAAAAGAGTAAGGTATCAAAAAAGACAACATGCAGCCTCAATCACAACACAATATGTGTCTGGAGAGGAGTTCAGTATAAAGTCAGACCAACTAAACTAACTACTGGCTCACAGTAGATGGCTGGTTAGTTTTTATCATGTTATAAGACATGAGCTGTTTGCAAAAATATTTCCAGTAAATAGTCTCATTTCAGTAAAACCTCATTTCCAGTTTGATTTCATTTTACAAACTGTGGCTGGAAGCATCACGCTGAGACTGTTTCTCCTCCTGTGACAGATGTGCTGTTAACACACGAGTGTGTAGCCTCCTGTTTTCCAGCGGACAGAGGTGGCGACCTCACCAGTGACGGCTGGTTGGAGCACTGCGAGCTTCGGTTGAAGAGGATGTCGTCTTTCACCAACACGGCCACGGCTCTCAGGACGAAGGAGAAGAAGAGGTTGAGGTGGATGTAGTTCCTGGTGCAGTGGAGCTTCCTGCACAGATGTTACACAAAATATACAGATTATAGAAAAATTAGCTGGGCTCAGATTAGCTCTACCTGTGGTGTAGAGGCATTTTAATCTAAATATAAGAGGATTAACCATCATCAAACACATGTACACTGAAAATGTAAATTACTGATGTCATTAAAAGAACATTTTCTTGCTTAGTGTGTGAGATAAATGAGCCCTTAAAACATATTTTTCATGTCTCTGTTTATAATATCTTGTCACAGATATGTGATTTATGCATATTTACTCCGTTAAAGCTTCACTGCTCTGGTCAAACCTCCAGCGGATTTTTAAAACTAATCCCAACAGCAAAGTAAAATAAAGAAGAAGCTCCAATCAACATAATTTAAATTAACAAACTGAATAAATCTAAATCCAATTAAGCCGTAAACTGAGAGGCCGACACACACACACACACACACACACACACACACTGTTGACAATTAATGATAAATCTATGAAATGAAAATATGGCTAATTGCCAGCGCTTTTTCATTTAATATCCAATTAAAGTGACAGCTCTTCCTCAGACTCAGCTGAAATGTCAATCAGCACACGAAGAAACAAACAAAGACCTAAAAGATGAGCCTGAAATCTTCAGTAATTAATCATTACTAGAAGTTTTTTCTGTGTCTTTTTTTTTTACTGTTTTGTATTTTGGAGACCGAGCTTCCACACGGGAACCTCTGAGGTTTTATTTCATGTGATAATATTAAGGCTGTCAAAGTTAACGTGATAATAACGCAAAGTCGTTTTAACACCACTAATTTTTTTAACACATTAAAGCAATTTTTACTTCGTCGGGCTCAGATTTAAAGCGAGAAGATATTTAAAGTGAATATACTGGCATCATATCAACTAGAAAACCTGAGGAATCCATCGGTACCAACTATGTCATACTAGCTTATCACAAAGGAGGCTAAATAACGCTCCAAACTTACTAAACTAAACTGGCACGGCCATTTTCAAAGGGCTCCCCTTGACCTTCTGACCTCCAGATATGTGGATGAAAATGGGTTCTATGGGTACCCACGAGTCTCCCCTTTACAGACATGCCCACTTTATGATAACCACATTCACACTGACAGCTGTTGTTGCCTGTTGGGCTGCAGTTTGCCATGTTATGATTTGAGCTAATTGCAGTACCTGTGAGGGTTTCTGGACAATATCTGTCATTGTTTTGTGTTGTTAATTGATTTCCAGTAATAAATATATACATACATTTGCATAAAGCAGCATATTTACCAACTCCCAGGTTGATAAGAGTATTAAATACTTGACATAACTCCCTTTAAGGTACATTTTGAACAGATAAAAAAAGTTGCGATTAATCGCGATTAATCATGATTAAATATTTGAATCGATCGTCAGCCTTAGATAATATAGTTATATTTGGTCTTACCTGAACAGACAGAGGATGGCGCTCCCCGTGGTGAGGGCGATCAAAGACAGGCTGTGACCCAGAGTGTACAACGTCTGGACGACCACGTAGAAGACCAGCTGCAGAGAGAGAGAGAGAGAGAAGAGGAGCAGGGTTACTGTTATATAACCTTCATCATCACAGCGTCAGAAACTCAGCCAGCTGGAAGGAAAATATCTCTAAATATTACCTTCAACTTTTGAATTAGTGTTAAGTTATAGAAACAGCAGCTGCACCCATAACACCTTGGAAACTGGCCAAATAAATAAAGATAGACAGAGGAGGCAACATGTCATCTGCTGTTGAACTGTACAAGAATAAGATGGCCCTCCTCTGCACCCTCAGTGACTACGCTTACATGCACTTTAATATTCCACTATTATTCCGAATATGACAATATTGTGAATTTGATAAGAGGCATGTAAACAGCATATTCTGTTTGGATTCTCTGAATTAGGATAGGAAAAGATGTACAAATGCCACGATAACGCACAAGGCGTTTAGCGTGCATGAAGTATGGCTTTCTTTATTTCCCCGTGTCATTTGTACACCATGTATCCTGTACTGACTGGTTTTCTTGCCTAAACTGTGGATGTTTGCGTGGCACACAAATGACACGCGAAAAGGCTAAAATACGTAGGAATGTGTAATGTTGTGGTATTTATAACACATAAGTGTGTAGCCTCGATTAAGACATGTGGGATATCCCAATATTATTCAGGTTATAGGAGCATTCTTTGGACAAGTATACAGCGCATTCGGAATATGTGTCTGGATGGGGTTGTTATGGCAGTTTGTGACACATGGCCTCTTGCCTGTTTACAGTCAGCCCTGTGCGTTGTACACAAACCAACTAGCCGACAGATGGCTGAGATGCATGCCCAAAAGAAAAGCCCACATTTCTGGTTGGAAGGAAAAAAAAAAGTCACAAAAGAGTCACAAAATGTAAAGTATTGATTTGTGAACATAGAAACAAATGTCACATTTTCTTCGTGATGGTCATCACGAAATCAATTCGTGTGTAATCCACGTAATTGTGAACCGGGAAGTATAGAGAGTGTTGAACGCCACGTAGGGAGGAGGTCGGGGAGGATCAACAAACACAGACTTCGTGTCCCGTGTGAAACCAGAAGTCAAAATTGATTTATTTGTCACGTAACTTCCGTACTTAAGTAACGTCACTTCAGGAGTTATTTTAACCCAAACCACAACCTTTTCCTAAACCTAACTAGTTTTATATTGAAAAGACTGGAGTGGAAATGGACATGTGCGCCACGTGTTGCTGGACATTTGTAGGAGAATGCTTGAAAGTCGTGCTTACGTCACAAAAAAAAAGGGAAATTAGTGTCTAAGTACACGAATCAAATAGATTAAGTTTCACGACTATTTCATGAACTGCCGTGAGACTGTGTTGAAACAGCTTAGGAGGAATATTTTCTCACTGTACACTGTAAAACTATGACTCTGACACAAAGAGAAAAGTTTAAATGAAGAATTGTCATTAAAAAAGGAAGATAAAAAGGAAAATTAAAACTCTTATTGGACTTTTTTATTTAAATGATCAGCGTTGTGATTAAAATGACCGTCCTTATTGGTTACGGCTGCAGATCTTTGTTGGATTCACTGTCAGTGAAGCTCACTGATTTGGGATGAGGTGAATTGAGAGGAGAGGTACTAACACAGGAGAGAGAGAGAGAGAGAGGGAGGCAGTATAATGGGTAATTCAGCGATGCCGTTCGTGACACAAAACGAGCCAAACAAGTGAACAGGAGGAAGCTGCAGACAGGAACTCACAGGATGGCAGAAGTCTCATTTCAAAACTGAGATTTCCTGCATGTGATGACAAAGACAGAAAAATACCGTAGCACTCAAGGACAACAGACACAGTGACATCTCTCATTGAATAAATCTGGATGATTTGACGATAAATTATATAATTTCAAAACACAAATGATGAAAAATCTGGTGGATCCAGTCAGTAAAATATCATCTTGCATCACAATAAAACACCTTTCTTCCATGATTTGTTGAACCTTCAGCTCACACAGCAGAGAGAGATCATATCAGCAGAGACGGGCAGTTTGTTTTGATGGGAAGTGATCAAATATCTGCTAACATGATATTCTGTTGCCTGCTGGTACGTCATCATACCATAGTTCATTTTCTAGGTGATGGACTTCATGTGATTTTATTAAAATGCAACGTCACGTAGATTTATAAAGTGAATATATATGTATTCGATCCATAAACGTCAACGATATTTTTTTTACTTTGGTATGCAGCTGAAGTTAATCCTTGTGCTTTCAGATAAATGCCAACACCAGCATGCATTTCCAACATAGGTTATTGCGTTAGCATGTTAACATTTTCTGATTAGCACTAAACTCAAAGTACAGCTGAAGCTGATGGGAATGTCATTAGTTATGCAGGTATTTGGTCACAAACCAAAGTATTGTGACCAGGGCTGTCAGTCTATTAAAATATTGAATCACAGTTAATCGCAAATTAATCAAACATTTTTTTATCTGTTCAAAATTGACCTTTAATGGAGACTTTTCAAGTATTTAATACTCTTATCAACCTGGGAGTGGACAAATATGCTGCTTTATGCAAATGTATGTATATATTTATTATTGGAAATCAATTAACAATACAAAACAATGACAGATATTGATCCAGAAACCCTCACAGGTACTGCATTTAGCATAAAAAAATATGCTCAAATCATAACATGGCAAACTGCAGCCCAACAGGCAACAACAGCTGTCAGTGTGTCAGTGTGCTGACTTGACGATGACTTGCCCCCAAACTGCATGTGATTATCATAAAGTGGGCCTGTCTGTAAAGGGGAGACTCGTGGGTTAAAATGAATTTGCGTTAATGCGTTATTATCGCGTTAATTTTGACAGCCCTAATTGTGACAATTCAATCTTGGACCTGTTGGTGGTGCTAGAGGAAAAGTCAGAGGATCACCAATTATTTGATATTCTTCTTCTTGGGATCATCAATGTCTGCACAAAATTGTGCGCCAATCTATCCAATAGTTGTTGTTGTGTGACACTTTCCCCCCCGGAGTTACTCCGTTAGCATGGGTAATAACTGAAACTGAAAGTTGATTTTGGTGTAGGGAATAGATAAAAATGTTTTATAAACTAACTTTAGATATTTCATGAAAAAAAACATTCCAAATGATGAGAACGCTGAGACTTAAAGCTGATTTGTTTTTTGTACCACTTAAAGACAATGAGGTGTTTGTGGGGAAGTTACATCTGGTCTGCACTCTCTGTGACCTGCTGTCCTGCTTCCAGTCTGTCTATTGTGAAATGTCTTGTAATGTGTCAACACCAATTAACCAGGTCGGATTCCTTTTTACTCAGGACATAAAAGATGATTCAGAAAATAAAACACTGAGACAGGATTTGATGCGATTTTCTCCAATTTAGCTGAAGTCTTAAGAATAAGGCAAAGGGAACATATTCATGGGGAGACAAAACTCTGTCCATAATAACCACGATGTTAAAGATAGCGATGAAATTGAAGATGCACCAAGAGAAACAAAAGAAAGAAGGGAGACTAAAAAGTGAAAAGTAAGTTTAGCAGTCTGGAGATTTCTCCTTTAATATGATTTATATATTTTTTTTCATTTTACTAGAAATAAAATTGATTATAGTGACATTTCAGATCAAATGAATGTACAGTTAAACTTCCAATAATAAGCAAATAATTGTTTTTTGTAAGACGGAGGGAAAAAAAATACTGCTGTGTAAAAATACCGAAGATTTATCAGAAAAAATACCAGCAAAAATCCTAAAATGTTACAAAATATTCCACCAAAAAGACATTATTTCTGAGAGCAAATCGTCTATTCTTCCATCATATAATTGAACACAATGCGGCGTGTTTCCAGCCTGATTTTCTTCATCGTTCTGATGCAAACTTTCTGGCTGTCAACATGTCGCTTAATTGATTAGTTTTACTGATTTTTATTAGAAGCCTTCAGTTTTTTTTCTCTCCTGTTTGGGATTATACGTATGAATGTGCCTCTGAGGGATGGAAACATTTAAATAAAGCAGGACAGGTTGATTTCTGCTCTGTTTTTGGAACTTTCCTTCTCGACTTCACCACAACATAAAAATGTGCATCACTTGTGTTTCAACATAAATGAGATGAAATAAGGTCTCTGTGCTTTGAATGAAGGTTTGTCTCGTTATACTGAAAGTGTTGGAGGATGAAGAAAGTGTTTTGTTGACGAGGAAACTTTCTGGCATGAAGAGCTAAGGAACAGATAATTTCCTTTTTAGAAACGGAAACAAAGAGATTGAAATCTGCTAAGAGTGTGTGTGTGTGTGTGTGTGTGTGTGTGTGTGTCCTGTTATCTTGCTTCCTCAGAAAAAGGTGTTTTGTGTTTGATTTCCTTTTTTTGGGGGGGGGAGATAATCAAAGATTGTTTGATTGACAAGAAGCTAAAAACATGTGTGACGTCAAATACACATTCAGTTTAAATGGACAGGTCCAATCCTGTGTGTGTGCGTGTGATCTTTCCTCAGATCACTTCACGTTATCTGAGCTCATCTCAGCTCACGATGTGTGTTTAATCCCTTTCAGACGTTCATTGGATATTTCACATGTTGCTCTAAATGTCTGAATAAGTTCCAGAGTCACTTTTATATGGAACGGTTCGTATGATATCTTATGAAAAGGTATTCCTCATTTTTTCCGTGTGTTTTCCTACGAATGTACCAGCGTCAATTTCCGCTCCAGTCTTTTCAAAATAAACTTCCGTCTTCACAGGAAACAACTTAGTTTTAGGTTTAGGAAAGATCGTAGTTAAGTTACACCACACAGGAAGTGGAGTAACTTAAGTGCGGACACAGTCTCACGGCAGTTCGTGAAATAGTCACGGAATTTGATTTATTTGATTCGTGTACATAGACGGGAATTTCCCTTTTTTTTTCCATGTCCAGCAACTTAGTTAGGTTTAGGAAAAGATCATGGTTTGGGTTAAAATAACTCCGGAAGTACTGAAACTTAAGTACGAAAGTTACTTGACAAGTAAATTTGACCTCTGGTTTCACACGGGACACAAACATTGCTCTGCTGGATGAAAGTGCGGTGTTTTTTGACCCACGTGTCCCCACCGACCTTCTTCCTACGTGGCGTTACATACTAATTGATTTCGTGCTTACCATGTGAAATTTGTGTCTATGCACAGAAATCGATACATTAAATTTCGTGACTATCTTACGAACTGCTGTGTGACTGGGCTGAATATTCACGTCTCAGCACGAAATGTGACACCGACACGCTTTCCTCCGGTAGGCTGGCGGGTCTTTTACACGCTTTGCCGTGAGCCTGAGCTGTGCAACCTGAATGAAAATTGTTAATATTACGAATTACTATATAATATTCAACTTGCTTGTTGCTTGCGTAGTGAAAGTGCTCTCGTCTGCAGCTGCAGCTCAGTTTGGGAAGCAGAGTGTGTTGAAACAAACCAACTATTGAGAATGTATGTACGGGAACATGTACATTCAGATGTATTTAACTGCCTGCTTTTATGTTAGAGTTAAGTTTTGGTTTATTAAAAAGTCACATTTGCATTTCTGTTCATTCTTCAGTCATTTCATTTCATGCGCTGTGGTATAATCTATAAGCTACTTTAATTGTTCAAAAAGTCAGAACAGACAGTTCAAAAACACCTGGTCTGCTGCTCCCAGATGAAAGTTGTCATTTTGTCTCTTTTTAACCTGCAGCGAACAGCAAAATATTCATTTATTTTCCTTTACAGCATAAAGCTCCTTTGATTTCAGGTCAACTAATCCACAAAAGCGTGACGTCTGTCCAACAGGTTTGTCATTTCTCTTGTCTGAAAGCTCATTCATGTTTTGGCCTTTGAATCCTTTCACACAGCTATTGAAGTATTCCAGTAATACACGAGGAGTCTGCAAGAAATAAATGCATCTTTTTTTCCTTTGTCCACCAGCCGAAGGTGGACTATGTTTATCAGACAGACAGACAGATGTGGAATATTGTTCGGGCTGGGAGACGGGAGAAAGAAAAAGCAGATGAAGATGAGAAAAACAGGAAGAGAAGGAGAGTGAAAGAGACAGAAGAGAGACGGTGAGACAGTTAGTTTAACAAGCACAATGGGTGATTCAGAATAGTACCAGTCGTGACCCAAACTGAACCTCAGCAGTGAAAGAGGAGGGGAGCAGCAATTATCAGCGTCCAGGCCAAACGAGGCCAAACATTCTCCTCCCCGAAAACGTTCTTCTGCTTCCCCAAACTGTTAGAGGAGGAATCACAGCACACCAACACCAACAAATCTTTCAAAATAAACGTTGTCGATCCAAAATAAAGACGGATTCAGCAACTGCACAGATTATTTCTTGCCTCAAATGTTTTCAGAAACACATTTCAGTGAAATATTTTCTTGAACTAACAGAAGAAAGTTTCCAAACGAGCCGCCATACTGTTTCCGGTTTGAAAGCTGGGAGCAGCAGCCCACGGAGGGAAAGCGTTCGTCCAATCAGGTGCCGAGTATGTTGTTTCTAGTGGCAGCCCATCAAGCGTCCAATGCTGGGAAGCGGCGCGTCCCCTCGCGATAAAGAAACGCCCTAGTGTACATGTACCATAAAGCACTATGAGTGGTAAGATGATGAGAAAAACGCCAAAACCAAGCACCGCCCACCGGCCGGAGCAGTGTATTCACTGTGAGAAAAGGAATCGGTGGTGATTAATTAAAGCTTCAACTGCATAATTTTGTTGTCTACATACTGTGTGTAACCAACCTGTTACCAGGGTTTACAGTAAAACGTGTCTGACCTGTCGATCAGACACTTAACTAAAATGTTTCACTGGAGGTTCAGATGTGAAAATGTCCTGCCCGGATACATGCCTGCTGGCATTCTGGGAAACACAAAATTACAACACTTTGTTAAACCAAATTGCTCCCATTAGAGTTAAGGCCAATTAATGACGCAACAACCAGGCAGGGGAAGCACACACACCACCGTTAAACATGTATCACACTACTGTCGGGCATATTGACCTTTTAAAGATGCGGCTCTTTACCATGTTAATTAACAGCTGAGCCCTGCAGGCTTCCTCAATTAAAGGCCATTAATGGTCCCTGCTGTGTTGCAGCTCCTTTTCCTGCTGCCGCACAGTCACAATTCAGTAAGCGTCCAGGTGACATTTACAGAAACAACAGACGGAAACGCATTAACGGTGAAGACGTCTACCTTGTCCTGGCTGGTGTCCGACCCACACACGCTGGTGATGTTTGGGAAAACGTCCGACCATCCCGCTGACGTGCAGTTCCTGCTGATGTTACCTGCAAGAGACAAAGAGATAGTAGCAAATTATCTCCACACTTCACCCCTACACCAACTTTCTATTCTTCCTCCAGTTGTGTTTACTGCAACAACAGCACATTACCAAAAATGTAGGTTTGGTTTAAAGGTTGTTAAGGACGTATGGGTGGGGTGGAATATTCAAAGGAGGCATAGAAGAAGAAATCGATGGTTTTGATATGTAACAAAAAGAAGTGTTCTCAACCTTTTGGGAACATCAGATGTGTGTTTTATTGGTTGCTTTTACATTGTAGATCTACTGTATATCCTGTTGATATGTAAAATGTGTTTAAGGCCCAGACACACCAAGAAGGCCGACTGTGGTGCTGCCTCAAGTCGTCTTTGTCTTGGCCGACAAGTTGCATTTGAACACACCGCAGAGTCTACAGCTGACGGCCAGTTAGCACGTACGTTTTGCGCCTGCGTGAGAGGAAATAACTCTCCACACCAGCAGGTGGCGGTAGTCTGTATTCGTCATTCAAAAAGGGAAACCAGAAGACCGTCCAGAAGACCGAAACAAAGCAGCGTCTGCCGACCATTTTCACACCACTCTCACTCACCACTTAGCTTCATTCAAAATGAGAAGAGTCTTCTGTGTGTGTCCTCTTGACTTTACTCGTTGGCTTGCTTTCCTCACTTCAGTTTCTCTTCTCGTGCAACTTCTCTTCAACATGCTGAATTGGCCGAAAAACCTCCGACACGGGCAAAAACTACACTACTACACCGCAAAAACTAGGCCGACAGACGCTCACCGACGGCCCCAAACTGTCCGACGGCCGACCGACGGCTTGGTGTGTCAGGACCTTTACTTTTGATCACATCAAATGATCTTCATCAGCAGTGGTGTTTGCCCAGTTGTTGTTTTTTTCCAATTTAAAGAGCATTTTAAAGCTGAAGTAGGTGAGATTGGAGCAAATATGAATAAAAAAAGTTATTTTTATAAAACGGTCGCTATATCCTGACAGTAGTACATGAAACAGGTAACCTGAAAAAAATCATGTTCCTCTGTGTCCTCCGGTGCTCCTAACGGCATCTGCAAGATTTCACAGACCGGAGGAAAACAAGCAGTAAGAGCTGATCTGAGGTCTGCTGTCCAGCTGCTGTCTATGAGAGCCGGCTGTCAATCACTCATGTACTCCGACTAAATGGTCAAACTAGGCAGCGCTGATCAAATATGAATCAATATTATGTTACCTGTAATGCCTATTTCTCTCCTAAAATGTTTTCAGAATCATCTTGTAGTGCACGGTTTAGCTGTAAAATGAGAAAGTTTGTGTCACGGTAGCCATTGTGAATTCTCTTGAAGGAACGCCAAACTACCGGTCACATGACCGGAGCACAGCCAATAGGAACACTCTCTCTGAAATGACCTGTGATTGGTCAAAGTCTCCCGTCACAGTCTAGATTTTTTTAAAGCCTGAAAACAGAGCCATGAGGAGGAGCAGAAGTCTAGATATCTCTCAGAACACTTGAATTACAATATGCTGAAAGGTTATTATGGAATTTTTGCCCAATGATGCCAAAAATATACTGCCTACTGCCACTTTAAGAACCAGTGTGTAGGATTTAGTGGCATCTAGCGGTGAGGTTGCAGATTGCAACCAACGCCCTCCCTTTCCAAGCGTGTTGGAGAACTACGGCGGCCTTCAGGTATCGTAAAATCGCGAATGGCTCTCGATGGAACCAGTGTTTGGTTTGTTTCGAACATATAAACTAATACAAGAAACGGATACAACCATTAATGTGTTATCAAAATAAGTGACATGTGTGTCTGTAACCACATCTATGGGTGGGACTGAGAATATTTGAGTCTGTTTGATTCCTCTGACCAAAAACGACATTGTCCTAATGCAGTAAAGAATAATTATTTGGAGTAGTCGACACCTGTACGAGGTAGGAGATATCATGAAGATATCATGTATTCTGAATGTTTGCATATAGACCTGTATAAAACTAAAGTACCATGGAGTGTAACTGAAAACGCTGCACGGTAAAGCTCAGTATCACTCGGTGTGTTTCAAATGAGTGTCATGTCCGGTAGGCAGTGAACTCCTGGGGGACATTTTCCGGGTGTCCTAATGCCAAAAATCGCTGCGGTGCACTGGAAGTTCATCTCTCTTGGAAAATTCCCAGAATGCACTGTAGAAAGCACGGAGCATCTCTTGCTCACTGACTGGAAATAACGTCACCACACTTCTGCCTCACTGCACACTTAACAAACCCTCTTCACGGCATCACAGCAGGGTGCACACAGCTGAAGCTAGGAGGACTTTTTAAATGGCTAACAGTGATTTACATCACGTTGTGAAATGATGTTAATACTGTTGTCATGCTGCTGCTGTGATGTCCCACAGGACACAGAGCAGCTAAACGTCTGACCAAACTTCATTTATAAATCTACGTATTGTTGCAGCTCCATTGGCCGTGTTTTCACCCGGCCTTAACATGTGTCTTCGGGGTGATTCGATCCAACGCGTTCTCATCACAACTCGTCATGACCTCTCGGCTTCACTCTTTTTGGTCGCAGTAAACACGTTTAATGTTGTGAATTAAACAAAAACACTTGCTTAGATTCAGGCAATAAAACCACTATAGTTAGCTTTAGGAAAAAAACAACATGGTTGGGCTTAAAACTATGACGTTTGTACAGTAAAAATGACACTGAACGTTGTGACCACGGGACACGAACAGCAGTCTCCTCATGCGCCTCCCCTCCTGCCCGCCCTGCGTGTCTCTTTTCGCTCTTTCAGCTACGTCACCACACTCCCGGCACGCTTTCCCTGAGCGGTTAATATTTACACAGATGGGTTTACATTGTAGTTAATGGAAAGCCTTGTGCCTGGTCTCATACCAACGCTAAGGGGTGCCTTAAGTGTCGGTATCTAACGCCGATGGCCGTGAAAAAGCGTTGGTGTTCGACGCTCTGAGAATGAGAACGGGCTGTCCGATCACAAGGTCTTTCTTTGTGTCATGATAACGCATTTTAAGCTTTTCGCGTGTGATTTATACGCTACAGGCTTAACGTTGTGTAATGGCTTTTTGCATGTCATTTAACGCCAGCGTTATCGTGTAACCAACGCAGTTAGGTTTAGGCAACAAAGCCACTTAGTTAGGTTTAGGAAAAACTTCATGGTTGGGCTTCAAATAAGTACGTAAACTAACTAAAATACGTACGTAAAGAACGTAATTTAAGTACGTAAAATACGTCACAAACGTCACTAATGTAACTTCATAATAACACTTTGCGACTTGTCTCCTGGTTGAAAGGCCTGTGTTTGTTGGACCCGTCCACCAAAAGCAGTTTTTCTCACTTTTTATTCTACGTCACTAGCTCTGAGCGTTCACATGGATGCGTTTGTATTGCAGTCAGAACAGACTACATGGCGTGAAATAACACGCCAAAAAAGGCATTGTTATTTTACGCAAAATGACATTACATAAGCCATTTGGTGAGACCAGGCTGAATTATCACATGTTCAACTGAATCAGTAAAATAATCATTCTGAAATGCTGGAACATGTTTCTGAGGTTTCTGTTGATTCTTAGTTGAATTGTTAATACAACCAACCCTTTCACATTTCATGGTGTTTGATGTTAATGTGGAGGAAATATTGCTGAGTAAAGCTAAATAAAGTAAAATAAAGACTTTAAAATGCTATGAATTGATTTAGAAAAATACAATAAACTGAAATGGTGCCAAAACACCCTTTGGGGAAAAAAAAGCCTAATTAATTTCTTGTTTCCTCAGCACTTCAAACAATATAAAGATATTAAATAACTTCAGGGATGCCTGGTGTTCAGATTCCTGCTGATGCTACATGTTCCTCTTATGCCTCATTCACACTGCATGGTTCGACTCAACTCAACTCACTTTTGGTACAACGTCCTTTTTTTTCTCTTTTGTTTTCCACTGCAGATAGTTCCTCCCTCAGTGTAGGTGGGATTCTTAGTGAACCGCAACATATTCTCATACGTTTGATATCTTATGAAAAGTAATCCCTCATGTTTCACGTCTTTTCCTACGAATCTCCAGCGTCAATTTCAAAAGGTCTCTTCATAAAAATACCTGGGAGTTATGATAGATTCCACCCTATCATGGACACCTCACATTGAATTTACTTGTAAGAAGATACAGCAGCGCATTTACTTTCTTTGCAGACAGACTTTTTCTATTTTTCAGTTCAGTGATTGAGAGTGTCCTGTTGTACCGCAGTACAGCCCGGCTCAGTAGTCTGTCTGTAAAACTTAAAACTAAACTTTATAGCCAAATCAAAATTTGTGCGAAGATCATTGGCCAACCTGTGACACCCTCCTTTCAAGCAGCTCACAACAAGAGTATGCTCAGACTTCTGATCCCTCGCATGTTTTAAATGGGGAATATCAACTTCTGCCCTCCAAGAGGCGATTTAGAGTCCATTTAATCGCATCAGGCTGAAGAACGCTTTCATCAGTCCATCTTGTCGCTAAATAATAATTAATGTGTTGCTAAGGAGATAAATCCAGAGGACAGATGGTCATTTTTTAATGTGTTAGGTATGGTTAATTGTATCGTATCGTATCGTATCGTGTCGTATCGTAATTTCCGCTCCAGTCTTTTCAAAATAAACCTCCATCTTCACAAGAAACAACTTGGTTAGGTTTAGGCAACAAAATGACTTAGTTAGGTTTAGGAAAATATCGTGGTTAAGTTACGCCACACCGGAAGTGGCGTAACTTAAGTACGAAAGTTACGTAACAAAAACTAGTTGGTTAGGTTTAGGAAAAGATCGTGGTTTGGGTTTAAAATAACTCCGGAAGTGGCGTAACTTAAGTACGGAAGTTACATGACAAATAAAACAACATCGACTTCTGGTTTCACACGGGACATGAACAGCGGCGTCCTGGGTGAAAGCGCGGTATTTTTTCACCCACATATCCACACCGACCTCCTCCCTACGCGACGTTTGTCGCTCTTTGTACTTCCTGGTTCACCATTACGTGGATTATATATGAATTGATTTTGTGGGAATTACAGTGAATTTAAATTTCGTTGGTATAGCTACGAACAGAGGAACAGCTGCACTTCGTTAGTTGTACAGCGTAGTTTTGTGGGCCGGCATTAAAAATTGTGGTCGCTATTGATAGTAGCTTGGCGGTTTGTGCAGGATGTCCCGTGTCAGGCTAGTGACGATTCTCTCTGACCAATCAGAGGTCTGCAGTGTTTTAACTCCACCTACTAGTATCGGCTGGCTAGGTACCTCGACCGAGGTGTTACCAAATACCAAGTACCAGGTATTATCCACAACTTTTGCTAATGGAAAAGCAAAAAAGAGCGAGTTGAGTAGAGCTGTGTCGTATACCATGCAGTGGAAATGTGGCATTGCATAAGGAGTACTTTACTATTCTGTAAAATGTAGTAACTTCAGGGGGTTTGGATCCGTCCCCGACAGGGAAGCACCAGAGTGGCCCTGGACAAGCCGCTAGGTGCTTACATAATGTTTAGTCATCGATGTAAATCAGAGCATGGCCTCAGAGTGGAAATCCAAGCTGCCATCTGGTCACTGGCTGGAAAAAAATTCAGCAGGGAATCCTCTGCACACATTCACACAGACCGGCGATAACTGAGGGTGAATAACAAGAGGAAGAAACGAGGACAGAAAGCCCCATCAGTTTCAATAGTAAACCTAACTTTTCACCTCACTGTAACGTGTAGATCATTGATGTGTGAAGTAATTTTGGTGGCACTACACTGTATAATACTGAAGTTATTGAATATTTTCCTCTTTTCGGCGTTGCACTTTGTAGATGGTCCCCGACCGCGCGTCTCACAGCCGGCTGCACATAGAGACCAATGTTATGTGTCTAGCTCAGAGGACGGCTCGTTGTGATTAAAATGAGATTGTAGCTCATTGTCTACCTCACTTCGGTTATGAGTTATTGATCCAGGAAGTTTGAATCTGTCAATATCTTTCCAACTTTACCGAAGTACGTCATCTAGGGGGGCTCGGTACATCAGCAATGCGTGGACTGTCAGGAATGATTGGAAGAAGTGCTCTATGAAGTAACTCGTTCCCTCGTTCCCCACACGTATCAATCAGCATCTCATCACCACATGATCGACCATCTGAATATGTTCTCTTGAAGTCTCCTTGTTCATTGTTGACCATCAATTATTCACGTTTCAACTTTCCTTCTGCTTTTTATTCATCTCCCCATGAATATGAAATAAATAAACACAAAAGAAATAAATGGAAAATGAGTAAATAAGTGCATGAATGAACAAATAACTCACCATTTCTGCCGAATACGGTCTTGAGGACTCGAGGACAGGGGATGGTGACGGTCTCTCCAATCTCAGTTCGATCCCAGCATGCAATGTTGTCCCACTCTCCTTTGCATCCCGGCTCTGTCAAAGATTAAAAGGTGGCTTCGTGAGTACGTTTTCACACGGAAAAGAGGCCGTCCTCTCCAGAAAAACAGAGGCACGTACAGCATATCTCAGGAGATCTCTCTCTGAAACAAGTTGATCACTCGCATGTCTAACAAAGTATTACAGGTTATCAGTAGTTAGGTTTCCATTCATTTGTCAAACAAATTTTAAGCAAACTTTTGAAATGTTGCAAAAAAAGAAATGTAAATTATTTCCATCAACTGGTTTGGAGCGAATAAACTCGGCTACAGCGTAGTTTGGGCAGAAGTTGGAGCTAAAGGCTACGTGTGGCTGTAATCCGCCAGTAAACGGAGTAGAAGAAGAAGTAGAGATTCCATCAAACCTAACCTGATCCGCCGGATGGTTTGTTACACAAAACCATCTGAGAAGCCGTCACTGGGTTTGGTAAAGGGCAGGCACTCTCAAAATAAATAATTGGCAGGTGATTGGATGAATCATCTGTCAATCAAACCGGAGCGGAAAAGAGCGGAAACTTCTTTTCTATCGAGAAAAGTCTTCAGTGCCGTTCTCTGCTCTTCTTTCAATGAAATACTCTCCAATTCTACTTCCAACTATATAAATAAAATGTATTATTATTATTTATTAACCTCTTTAGGAGTCGCCATTGTAGTTTAGAACAATCGCCACTCCGTGTCGCCTCACACACATAAACCACGCCAGTAGTTGCCAGTAGCTCCTCACAGGACACTGATTGGTCTGTGCTCTGACTTGCTGGACACAAAAACATGACTTGAAGCCTGACACGACAGATAAGTGAGATATGCGATGCCGCAATTCTTGCGTGATCTCGTGACACGGCGAGAATCAAGCTGCCATACTGTATAAGGTAACGTCTAACCATCTACGAGAGAAAAATGGAGAGAGGTCTTAAAGAATTTGTCTGAATTCGGCAAGTTTTAATAGTTCTTTCATGTCAGATAGTATTGACTGTGTTTCGGAGACGAAGACAATATGAATATATATCCGAGAAGATGCCGACAGCATAAACAGCTGATCAGTCACGTGAGTTAAATGTTCTTATTCTGTAAAGGTATTTCCATAATCCATTGAGAACATCAACTAATTTTCAACAAAAAAACACCACCTAAAGCAAGGTTTTTTTTCGCAATTGAGGAAGTTTTATCAAGTTTTGCTGTTTCCAAAGCTGTACTTTTTTAATGCGATGCTTCAAAATGTGCCTCTATTGTGTTGTTGGTCAAAACAAACACACAACGGTGGGTGGCGAATACTTATCGATCCGTGCACTGTGTGTGCTCTCTGTTTTACTGAACATCCAACAACATGTAGCTGCCGGTTGAAGAGAAATAATTAGTGTTTATGATTGTTTTTACAAAAGAAGCTCAGAAGGGGGGCTGACCTATAGGGTTGCAAAGGGTCGGGAAGTTTCTGGAAAATGTCATTTTTGATCAGTAAATTTGCAGAAAATTTAATTGGCATATACAAAGGATGTTTCTAGGAGACGTCTAGGGTTGTATGTGTGTTCTAAAACCTCCAAATATTACAGCACAAATTCAAATGCGATTCACATCTGATACAAAATGTATTTGTATTCAGTAACATCTCTGTGAGAGACCTGCAGAATCAAATATTTGGAAACACAAACAGCTGGATTTGATTCATTGTTATATTTATTAACATTTACAACAATTACATATGGCACATTAAAGGAAGAAGAAGAAGAAACTATATCCTGTTTAAAATAATTACACTCCTCATTAAGCATTTTGGATTTGGCATATCCTTCCCTAAATTGCACAGGAGACATCCAGACGTATACTATGTAGGACTGAGACACAATCAGAATACGAGGGAGGAGTGGCCCTGAATGAATATAAAACTCTCTCCCACCCTCAAGAAACAAAACAAACAAACTGCCTCCCAAAAATAGCTCTTCCAGCTCTTCAGCGTGAGCCTTAATGGGTGCAAAAGTGCTGACGGCAAACTGAACAGTCAACAGGGCTTTTTAAGCGATAGATGAATGGAGACAGTGTGTTTGGCAAAATGTAGCCCTCATCTCCAGCATCCCTGCTACAGAAACACAGCCGGCCGGCCGGCCACCGAGGCATCAGACTGTGACGGAGGAAAAAAAACTGCTATAAAAAGAAACCTATTAGTGTCAAGTCGAGGAAAAGAAACAACAGCCGGAGGAGGTGAAAAGCTTCCATTTTTGGCTCCTGTAGTGTTTGAAATGTTGTATTCTGTAATACAAACTGGACACAACTAAAATGTGTTTAGCTGACAACTTTATCCAGAGAGACAGGTTGTTGTTCTGTCAGGTTACATAAAGAGGGACGTAGGAAAGGAGTTGTCCTTTCAGAGAGAATCTTAACTTTTCCATTTGTAAGCAATGTAAGGGTGTTTTCACACCTGTCGTTCGTTTGCTCTGGTCCGAATCAGGGATCAAATTGTTACGATGTTAAATATTGCCTCGAGTTTGGTTTGTGTTCACCAAGCCCCCAGGAAGAGCGCTGGTCGTCGATCCCAACTTTCGTAGTGGCCAAACGGCGGTAGTGCAACTTCCGTGTCCGTCACGTGATGCCATTGGGCCCAAAAATACTTTTTCCTATTAACTTACATTGGGAAAGAGACGTCTGTAACTTTAACTGTAATTTTTTGGAGTTGAATCAACTTCTCAGTACGAACACCTAAATAGCCCTTATTTAAAAATGTAGTTTTTAAAGTTGTAAAATGCACTAATAGCCGAATCCAGAGTTATTACCCTTCCTCCGTTCCTGTGAATGAGACCCAGACCGAGGCTGGAGCTCAAGCCGTGACGACAGCGTGACGTTGGGACCACGTGACCGAGTCATGTGACCGAGCGGACGCTACTGCGCATGTTGCATGTGCCCAAGATCCGGGTGCTTTCTCCAGTTGGGCCGGATCGAGGTCGGATCATGTTCTCACCACAAACGAAGCGTACCAAACCGTACTGCAGTTTGTTTGGAACCGAACGGAGACCACCCCTTCAAGGAGGTCTCGGATCGCTTGTTTTGGTGCTGCACCTGAGCGCGATTGCTGCGTTCACACCTGCCCAAACGAACCGCACCGAGAGGTTGAAGGCTCCAGGGTTCGATTCAACCGAACTAAACAAGGCAGATCTGAAAGCGCCCTAAGACTTCCTGTATCCAACTGTTACAGTATGTGTTGGAGGAGAGGCATGTTTCCATTTAAGAAGGATAGATCGTCTGGCTGAGAGGGTTGTAAAAAAGCAATGACATGCTGTATCGTAGTGGGCAAATTCAGAGATGAGGGGAGGCCAAATAAAGCAGTGAGTGGGTTGGGCTCTATTTCTATGTTGTATGCTTGCTCAAGGGTTTTAAATACCTTGAACCAACAGTAGGTCAGTTTTGGGCATGTCCAGAACATATGTAAATGGTCAGCAGGGGAATACTTGCATCTATTACAGGCGTCAATGGGCTTTATGGAGCATCATACACTGCATCAGGCCGTGTCTGGTACAGATGAGGAGTGCACTAGACCAATAATGTCACTCCACCGAGGAGACATTTTAGTTGTGAAGGCACTTGTGAGATTTGTTTCTCCTCGTAAATATTTCTGTGGTTGGGAACTGGTTCTCAGGATTCTTCCTGATCAGCCGAAGTCTGGAGAATCAGTACCGCCACACCTGCACGTCAGAATTGTAAGAGACTATAGGACACAAGGTTTGGTCCATCTGCTGTCTGGTTGAAATCGCTTTGACATTTGACCTCCTCACAATTGCCTTCCTATTGTGTTTCTGCAGCCTGAACTAACACTGACTAGATAGAGTGGGAAAGAACACGAAGGTGGTTTGAAAAGGAAGAGTTAAAGTGCAAAAAGAAAGCGACGAAATGGCAGAGACACCGAGAGGGCAAGAGAGGACAAAAGAGGGACAGAGTGAGACAGATGTCTTTGGGTAAAAACACCGATTCCGAACTCATCAGTGCATGAAGAGAAGCCCATCTACCCGCTAAGTGATCCGTCCTCTCTCTCTGTTCGCTTCCACAGAAACGCATCAGAGCCAACCGAATGTACAGCAGCACACATCTGGAGGGAAATCCTCTTCTCTCCGGTTTATGGTCCTTCTTTATTCTTTATTCACTACAAAGTGAAGGCTGACTGAGCACTGAGCGTTATTTCCAGCGTCGCTCTACTTCTACTTTCATGCAGTTAGTTAAACAAATGGACTTCTTTTATATGTGCTGCATGACAGTACTCCACCATCCTTCATCAACCGCAGACCCTTTTTCTTAAATGTTTGGATGCATCTTCTGCAGGCAAACTTCCATGTTCAGTTCTGGTTTCATCAACATCCCAAATTTAATATATCATATGATGGACTTTCCGCAGTATTTGTGGCAGGTGTGGCTTCCAACAAACACAACTGTCTGTGTCTTCAGTCTTTTACGCCGGTCCCCGGAGTAAAAGTCCTGTGTTTGTTTCAGAATTGTAAATGTTCATAATTAAAGATTTTCTCGGCATGTCAGCTTAAAAAATGTAGTTTCAAGGTTCATTCCTGACCGTTAAAACAGCAGTTTCCAAAACAATCTCACTCCTTCGACACTACTGACCAAAACCACACGCCACAAGAACAGTTTCTTCCCGACTGTAGCCGGCCTCATCAACATGGCCTTCAGACCCCCCCCACTGGTTGACTCTCATCCCTCCCATAGATACTACACGTTACATTAACGTCTTCACTGTCTCTATGCATTACATTGACGCACATCTTTTGGACTATTCTCTCTTTAAATTGCACTCATTCTTTATACTTTATTACTGTGAACTTTTGCACATTCCTGCACAAAACTGTACAACTCTTTCATTTTAAAACAGATACATTGAACATACTTTCTTATAGTTTCAGAGTATTTTAACCTCCTTCCAAGGTCTTGGAAGGAGGTCCGTCCATCTGTTCAGAGGATTACTCCAAAAGTTCGCGATGGATTTGAATGAAATCTTTTGGAGGGGTGGAGTGTAGCACAATGAACAATCCATTGTATTTTGGTGGCGATCCGGATCATGATCCGGATTCAGGAATGATTTTAAGAATTCCGATCAGCCTGAGCATTAAGACCACAGGGTATAACACATGCGCAGTGCAGCTGATGACGCGTTGATGACGCGTGCCGCCTTCTTCCTTCTTCGAGCAGAGGGAGATACGTGTGTGGATGTGTGGCGAGACATCGAGGTGCGACGGGAGCTGCTGTCCGTCCGCGGTGAGAAAGAACAAAGCGGTAGATGACGGGATGAGAGACAACGTAGTGTAACGTTATACAGACATAACAAGGCTGCTGAATGAGAGAGGCATCCGCCGACACGTTACACGGAAACACACCGTGGTAATAACAAGCTGACCACCTCGCGGTACCGCCAGCTGTAAGCTGTGATCTGTTTTTAAAGTCAGGCACCTTGGCGGAGGTCTGCGCTCTCCGAGTGCCATTCTAGTGTTTGATAGTTTTATAGTATGTTATCATATTTGTGTTGTATATTTTTTCTTTTCTGTATTTATGTTTCTTCACGTTTGCAGTACTTCCTTTGAAACACAGACGCAAATTCCTTGTATGTGATAACGACTGTCTATATACAGTAGATGGACAACACGTCTTCACTTCCAGCCAAAATATCGCGGATACGGGAGCTGCCCGTATCCGTCATTTGGAGCCAGAGTCTGCGCAGTAGTGATTGGGCGGTGGAGCCACGGTATCGAGGTGTCTTTTTAGTTTACTATGGTGAAAACCTACTCTGAATTAGCAGCCGTTCTGGAGCTTTGAAAGGTCAAGAGAGGGACACTTGAGTCGTGACTTACCTCAAAACACTTAAAACAGCTTTGGTAGATTTCAACCGTGAATAAATAAACCCGACCTCTGCGTGCTGCTGTGAGGTTGTCGGTTTGATTCCTACTTGCAGCTGAGACAGCCACATGTAAACTGTTTTTACCACAGGGGGGGCTGCAGCGTCAGACGCAGTCCTGAGGGCCTTGACCAAAATGAATGTCTGTGAGACGAACTGCTCTCCTCAGCACTTTTTCACCCAAAGAGAATTTGAACCACGTTATTATTTTTGCACTACTTCATGTCATTGAGCTTTTAATTAACA